>JAXQQM020076907.1:0-25283 GCA_034641835.2 Pinus albicaulis | reverse complement strand
GTCATCTATGCCCTTTATGCTCTAACAAGGTAAGTCATCCGTCCGCTACTCAATAACCCCCATTTCATCATCATCCCTAGTGTTAGTCTATTAGTCTCTCTACTATTTTCTCTCATGCCTTAGTTGAGGATCTCTTATTGCCTCACCTATGGTGGACCTCCTTCTGTCACCATCAGATCATTCATTCTAGAAGACAGGTATAGAGGGCGGTGTACCTTGGTTCCATTTTCCACTCTTGTTCGGTGCCTCGGATCTGGCAAAGGGACTCCTTCTTTCCCTTTGACTTGGTTGTCTCTCAACTCCAACTCCTTATAACATGATCAAAATCCATATACTTGATGGTTCAGTGATGCAGCAGATTGTACCGATGATTCCTGGGTATGTGTGAGATGTTTCAGCTCTCATGAGGGGGTGGCCCTATAGGTGGCCCCCCACATGCCCGAATGACCTCTTCATTACGTGTACCCTTTGATATAGCTCCATAGATGAGATTTGATGATTTTCGGCCTCGGCCCGCTGCAACACCTTTTTGTTTGCATGTATCATTCGCATTTTCGCAGCCCTTTCCGTTTGCTGTAAGTATTTTGGTTGTAGTTGTATCTCATGTACTCGCATATTATATTATCAGATAAGTTCGCAACTGCTCTGTACCTATGTATGTGGGATTCATTATCATGCTCTTACCTGGCTCATGTTTATGCTAGCATGTACTATATTGTTTAGTCCCTTGTTTACTGGATGCATTATCCTTTGTACTTTGTCTCGACGGGCATAGGTATGTCGCCCTCGCCGCCTATAGCACAGGTACTCACTCATAAAAGAGACTTGTCGCACCTATAAGTATTGCCTCCTCAGGGTCTAGTCTTTTAGCACTTCAGTCTACCTTATATTTCTCTCTCTTTGACTTCCCCTTCGATGTCTAGTGACTGAGTTCTTACAACGTACTTTGATCATATGATTAGCTCCTAATGCTCGCACACTGGGGGGAAATATGTTACACCTTTTTTTGGTCATCTAACCTGTTACTATTAGATGGACCTAAGTACACCATGTAAGAGCAATTTTACCCTAAGTAAAATTGCTTTCACTATGAAGTACTTCTCACATACATCATTAGCTTCAATATAGTCTATTTACCATAGATTCATGGTGCATTCATTTACAAACAAAACATGGAGACATGCATACATCATCACCGATAAAATACATGCTTATAGCCGCATAATAATGATAGAAATACCATGGATATCGTTTTTAGTCAATTTAGTGTCCTAAATTGTTAACATAAATTATCGACCAAGGCTAGTAAACTGATGAAGTGTAATGCACTGTATGTGCCTAAGTGTCCCTTTTTCCTACTTCGTTGTTTTAAGATTTTGTTGATGTTTTTGGGAGTTTTTGTATTTTGATCCTTAACATTCTATCCTAAACTTAAAAAGATGAGATTAAATCTATTAAAAAGGAAGGAAAGGAAAATGTTGTCAAATGAATTAAAGCAGAGTTTTATTTACAAGTTTTTGGAGTCTATTTTATAATTAAGAAATGATGAAAACTGTAAATCATAATCCATGGATATTGTAGCTTAATTGAGAATTCAAGAAATGAAAACAATTAATAACTCAAAACATTACAACCGAATCCAATTCATTCAATTATGATTTATTGGAAGAGCTTTTGAAAAAGATTAATTGTAGTGTAATGAGGATCTCCTATGACATGAAATAAATTGCTAAAACAACTAATAACTCAAACATTACAACTGAATCCAATTTATTCAATTATGATTTATTGGAAGAGATTTTGAAAAAGATTAATTGTAGTGTAATGAGGATCTCCTATGATATGAAATAAAATGCTGAAACAACTAATAACTCAAACATTACAACTGAATCCAATTCATTCAATTATGATTTATTGGAAGAGATTTTGAAAGAGATTAGTTATAGTGTAATGAGGATCTCCTATGATATGGAATAAAATACTGAAACAATCAATAACTCAAAAACATTACAACTGAATCTTATTCATTAATCAAGGTTCATTGGAATAGCTTTTGAAAGAGATTAATTGCAGTGTAATGAGGATCTCCTATGACATAAAATAAAGTGCTGAAACAATCAATAACTCAAAAACATTACAACTGAATCTTATTCATTAATCAAGGTTTATTGGAATAGCTTTTGAAAGAGATTAATTGTAGTGTAATAAGGATATCCTATGACATAAAATAAAGTGGTGAAACAATCATTGTACTTATAAGTCACTTGTTATTATTCAATAAACTGAACCCAGGGAAACACAATGTCTGTGAAATAAGAAAGCATTTTGGAAAGCAAGAAGTAAATAAAGATAGTAAAACAAAAATTAAAATGATTTAGCTAGAAAACACATGAAACCTGCTTGAATAGCAGGGGCCCTCTGCTACCAATTCAGTGTAATCCTTTAGCTCCTTAAAATTGTAATCAAAACAACATCAAGGCTAATCTCCTTTTATTAAAACAATGCTTGAAAAACAAAGTATCATTGTAATTCTGAATATGTTATCAACCGTCCTTTCTCGGTTCTATAGAGCTTAATTTATATGCAAATTCATAACTAATGTCAAACAAAAATAGGTATGGGTGTAATCTTCAAGTTAAAATTGAATTGAGACTCTTTTGAGACTCGTGATTTGCTGCAAAGCAAATCAGGAGTCCTAATTTCTGTAGAAGATATTTTCTTTGACCTTTTCTTTGACCATTGGATTAGACACCTCCAGTTGTCGATTCAATCCTCATGGATAGGAAGGAATCATGTAGGGAAGATTTGAGAACTACCCATGTTTTCCTTTTCTCCAATTGACACCTACATCATACTTAAACACAAAAACAACTGCAGAACACTTGACTGGCTATAGAATGCTTGTATTATGTAGCTAAACTTTTCAAAATTATTAAAACAACAAAAATCACGAAATACAACATGTTAATCATTTGTATGTAACCTTTAAGCAATCTTAATAATTCTTCATTGATTTTTAGGCTTATTAAGTGATAAAGAAATGATGAAATGAAGTGATGGTTTGCAAAAGAGAAGTCAATTCTAGAGCTCAACATACCCCCACTGCAAAAATCTTGCATGTCCTCATGCAATTCCATCAAAACTTTATTCGATGTGCTCTGAAACCTTTGCTAGAAAATCCAGCCTTATCTTTCTACTTCTTTTGGTGGTCAATGTCATTCTGGGTTTTCTCATGAATAATTTGAACCTAAGATTTATGAGGGCCCTGTTCAGTTTCTTATTTATCTTCTGTAGCTTCCTGTTTTCTTTATGTAGTGTACCCAATTGCAGAGTGAGAGTATCATTCATAGCATTCTTCAATTTAACTTGTTCTCTCAAAATTTCATTCTAATTTTTGATATGTTTGTTCAGTATCTCCAATTCATAATTATCTTTTCTCAGGGTTTCTATTGGAGGTTCTTGTGGACTGAGGGATCTTTCTTGATTTTCTGAGGCCTTTCTTTCCAGAGATTCCACATAATCATAGATTTGCTGTTGAGCTGGGTCTATATCAGGAGTTCCTCTGTTAGGGTCTTCTTCAAATTGATTTAAAGGAGATCTGCCAACTCGTGTTTGAACCAGAGTTTCTTCATCTTCAACATTTATAATTCCTGTTTCCTTAACCAATGTCTTTTTCATTATTCCTTTGAGTCTAGAACTTCTCCTTAACTTTGGTGGATTTTCATTTTCTTCATTAGTATATTCACTTGTTATCTTCTCTTTTCTTTTGACCCTAATCTGTTTCCTAATCTTTGTCAACTTTTCAGAAATTAATTCTTCACTCTCTTCTTGTGATGATGTATCATGTTTATTTTCGACAACTTTATCAGTTTTTCTTCTCCTGCTTCTTCTAACATTCTCTTCTTTAGATGATGTTTCCTTTAGCTCTTGAAAATTATTTCTTAAAAGAAACTCTTCCCAGTTATCTCCTATTTTCTTCAAATGGAATTCAATCAGAATTTTAACTAAACCATGGTGGTGTAGAGTAGTTTCTAGAAATTAGACTCTTTTCTGAACATTGGAAGCCATTCTTTTCAAGCTATTAAGCAAGAAGAAAGGTAGATTTATTTCTCCATCATTTAAGAAATTCATTAACAACCTGATATGATAAACATACATTGTACCAAATCTACCTTCACATGTTATAAATTTTTGCAAAATTAATAACATGTTTCTCCATTTACTTTTTAAAGCTGTGCTCGGAATTCCTTTTCTAAATATTGTAATGTCCATACCTGGATTCTTCAACATTTGTTTCCAACACTCATTATGAAACTCCTTATTCTTGAACCAACGTTCTCCTTGTCTTGGAAATTCTGTGGCTTCAGCTATAAATGACTCTATTATGGTAAACTTAATATCTCCAATTTCCACTTCTAATCCATCAAATGATCTAGCAAATGATTTTGTAATTTCTTTATGGAACCCATTGAATTTTTCTACAAAACTCAACCACCCAACTTGTTGTAATAGCCCTTTAACTTGTGGGTATCCTTCTAAGTACTTGACTCCAATTGTTTATGTTCTCACAATTAACCCCATTTCTTTCTATACAAATTACTTCCTTTTCTTAGCTGTAGGGTCTGATGCTCTGTTTCTGATCCTGTGTCTGAAGAAAGAGTAGCTGCTAAAGGATGTTTCACCTTTAAAATGACTTCTCCATTTCTATAGATGAACTAGTTACATAATGTAATGGTAGTGAGTGAATGAGGTGGTGAATGAACAAGGTGATGGGAAAATGATGAAAATAATCAAGTTGAGGGTTTGATATAGAATGAAATAACTATGAAGAGATTTATGATAATCTTCGGAATCATAACTAAATGATACAATCTTCTAAAGACGTGGCCTAATAGGTCACGTCTAATATTTTGATCGTTAGTCACTTAATTAATCATGAACCATTATGGAGCGTAGGGTAAGGGATATGGTAGAGGTGTTTTTATGATAAATTAAGATCAATTCGAAGATATATTTACGTAGGAGACGTATGATTAAGCATATTGTATCTTTTTCATGTTTTTATATTTTTGCTATCAAAATAACGTTGCACAATTTACCTTAGACCTTTTTCACTTTGCTACTTGTTATGTTTGTCCTTCATTTGTGGAATGTTGATCTTTTAAGCTCCATAGTACCCTTTTACTATCTCCTTTGTTTATTTAAGTAGGCTGCAGAGTCAAATTAGCTGCAAAACAGAATTGGATACAGAACAGATAGCTGCAGAATGTACCTATCAAAAGATTATGAAATATGGATATGGAATGGAATGATATGGAACATGAGTATGGAATGGAATGAAATATAAGCATGAAATGGAATGAAATATGAATGAAGTGAAGTATGGAGTGAAAAATGGACCTGCAACTTGTAATATTTAGTTGCAGAAAAAGAAAAAAATTGAAAGTAATGGGTGTCAAAAAAATTCTGATTTTCACCCTGCACTTTCTGTATAAATATGCCAATTACTCATTGCTTTTCATATTTATACTTTATATATATATATATATATAATTCTTTCTTTTTTTAAATTAATGAAGAAAAATACAACTAAGTTAGTGAAGAAGAAGGATTGTTCTTCACTAACTTTATATCAATGTTATCTTGGAATTTTCTGACAAATTCTTCTCTTGAAAGTGGTTTATGATACAATTTTATTCTGTGCCCATTTACAAGAAATAATACCTTCCCTTCATCTATTGTTCTGATCTTTATTGCTCCATTTTCAAATATTTTCTCAATTTCATATGGCCCAAGCCAATGGGTTTGAAATTTACCTTGAAAATCCTTGAATTTTGAATCAAACAAGAGTGCCCAGTCACCTTCTTTAAATTTATTTTCTTTAATATCTTTGTTGTGCCATATAGTCCTTTGTTGTTGGACTATGCTTGTTCTTTGGACTGCATCTTGTCTGATCCCATCCAATTCATTAATTTGCTCCAATCTGTGCTTCTGTGTTTCTGTCAAATCAAGTCCTAGTTGGACTGCCATCTTGAAAGTTCGGATCTAAAACTCTATGGGAAACAGGACTTGTTTTCCATAAACAATTTTATAAGGAATGTGTTCTGTTGTGTTTCTCCATGTAGTTATGTAGGCTCATACGGCGTCAGGAAGCCTTTCTACCCAATCTCTTCTATGTAAATGAACAGTCTTTGTAAGAATCCCTTCGATCACTTTATTGGTAGATTCCACTTGGCCATTTGCTTGTGGATGGTAGGGAGTAGATTTCCTATGCCTGATTTTTTACATCTCTACCATTTGCTCCACCAAATTTGATGTGAATTAAGCTCCTTGATCTGTGACAATTTCTCTTGGGACACCAAAATGAGTAAAAATATCCTCAAAAATAAAATTAACTACAAATATTTCATTAGCAGAAAGTAATTCCTTGGCTTCTACCCATTTAGTGACATAATCAGTGCATACTAGAATATAATTCTTTTGTTTTGATGGAGGATTAATCGGTCCCACAAAATCCAAAGCCCATTTCTCAAAATGTTCAATATGTACTTGAGGTTGTAATGGCATTTCACTTGAAGGAGAAGGTTTCCCTGCCCTTTGGAAACTTTCACACCTTTTGACATATTCTTTAGCATCTTTAAAGATGGATGGCCAATAATATCCTAGATGAAGGATTTTATAAGCTATCCTTTTGTCAGCAAAATGTCCACCACAAGGTTCATCATGGCATGCCTTAAGAATCTCAGGCATCCCATCTTCTCGAACACATCCTCTGATAATAAGGTCTGGACCTGTCTTGTATAATTCATTAACAATCCATGAAAATTTTACACTATCATAAATTATTCTTCTTTTATCTCTTGCATTCATAATTGAAGGAAATTTTCCTGAAACCAAATAATTGGCAATGTCTGCAAACCAAGGAGTTTGAGTAGTTATTGCAAAGAGATATTCATCAGGGAATTTATCTTCAACTGGAGTATTATCTTTAATGTTTTGGAGTCTAGATAGGAAATTAGCCACTGTATTTTTTTTCCAGGCATATCTAGAATGGTGATGTTAAATTCTTGTAAAAGAAATAACCATCTTATGACTCTACCATTAGTGATTGATTTATTCATTAAATACCTAATTGCGGAGTGATATGTGTGAACAAAGGTTTCATAGCCTATTATATAATGTTTGAATTTATTTATAGCATGAACAACAGCTAAGAATTATTTTTCAGTTACAGTATAATTCAACTCTGAAGGAGTTAAATTTTTACTTTTATAGTAGATGGCATAAGGGATTAGGTCTTTTTGTCCCAACAAAACTCCTAGGGTTGTATCTGAGGCATCTGTTGAGATATGAAAAGGTAATTTCCAGTTAGGTCCCCTTAAAATAGGTACTTCAGATATTTTTGTTTTCAGGGTTTCAAATGCTAATTGGCAGTCAGAATTCCATTTGAATTCATAGTCCTTGGTGAGTAGTTTGAAAAGTGGAGATGCTATCTTGGTGAAGTTTTCTGTAAATATTCTATATTATCCTATAAATCCTAGAAAACTCCTAACATCTTTTTGACAACTTGGAACTAATAGTCTAGAGATGACTTCAATTTTTTACTCATCAACTCTAATCACATCCCATGACATATGATGTCCTAGGACAATCCCTTCAGTAAACATCATGAAACATTTTTCATGACTTAATGAAAGGTTTGCTTCTTTACACCTTTTTAGAACTTTTTCCAAGTTTTCTAAGGATTATTCAAATGTATTACCATAGACTGTGAAATCATCCATGTATACATCCACACAATCATGTATTAGATCTGAAATGATTCCCAATATTGCCATTTGGAATGTTGCAAGTGCATTGCACAATCCAAAAGGTAATACTCAGTAGGCATAAGTTCCCCAAGGACAGGTAAATGTGGTTTTATCTTGATCCTCAAGTGCAACCTAAATTTCATTATAACTGCTGAAACCATCCAAA
Source organism: Pinus albicaulis (assembly GCA_034641835.2). NCBI lineage: Eukaryota > Viridiplantae > Streptophyta > Pinopsida > Pinales > Pinaceae > Pinus > Pinus albicaulis. The sequence continues at coordinate 17,306 of JAXQQM020076907.1, read as the reverse complement.
AATGAAAATTACTATTTTCCTACTAATGTATCTAACACCTGATCTATAAAAGGTAAAGGAAAATGATCTTTAAGAGTATCTTTGTTTAATTCTCGGTAGTAAATGCATACCCTCCATTTACCATTTTTCTTGGGTACAATCACCAAAGGAGAAACCCACTGACTATCTGAAATGGGATAAATAAAGTTGACATTTAACAATTTCTGCAACTCTTCTTTAACAATCTCCCTAAGGTTTGGATTCATCCTTCTCTGAGGCTGTCTAATTGGTTTACAATTTTCCTCTATGTAGATATGATGAGTGCAAGTCTTAGGGTTAATCCATTTCATATCAGTGTATTCCCATGCATATGCAGAGGAATGTCTCTGTAATATTTTGACTAGCTTCTCTTGTTGAGATTTTTCCAGGTTTTTATTTATGTTTAAGGTTTTTCCTGGAAATATTTCAATTGTAGAGCTGCCAAATTCTTCCATGGAGTAAAGAGACACTTGTCTTGATGATAAAAATTCAATATTGGATTCTTCCTAAAATTGTTCATGTTTGTATTTTGAAGAAGATTCATGATTTTCTAGGACATTTAGAATCTGACTATCTTCACTGATTTTTGAAATAGTGAAGAGAGGTTGTATATATTTTTCATCATCAATCCATTGATTATCATCTATTTCTGTGATTGTTCTCGCTGGAGGATACAAAGTAAATTTTTTGGTTGAACTACCATCAGAGATGTACATATCACCGGATCTACAACTAATGAAGGCATCAACTATAGCTAACCAAGGTATTCCTAGTATAATAGGATGTCCTCCTAAATCATTTTTAGGAGTTAGGATCATGAAATCCACAGGGTACTCCCAAGAATATAAGGACACTGAAATATCTTCTAATACCCCATCTGGTTTGATTATAGATCTATCTGCTAACTGTAGTAACGTGGGTGTATAAAGAAGATTAGGAAGCTTTAGTTTTTCCATGGTTTTCTTACTCATGATATTTATTGCTACTCCTAGATCAATTAATGTGTTTGGTATTTCAATTCCATTGATATGTGTTTTGACAACTGGATTTCTGGGATCTGGATATTTTGGAATAGCAATCTTTCCCATCATTATGTCTGTTATTTTTCCTACCAGTTGTATTATTTTTATCTCTTTTATTTTTCTTCCTGGTTTTTTCATACTCAACTCCTTTATTGTTTTAGCTAAGATTGGGATTTCCTTGATGGCTTGTAATAATGGAATCTTAATACAAACATTTCTCAGTTCATCTAGGAAATCATAGTTAGGCATTATAATTTGTTTCTCTACACCTTTATCAATTTGTAATCTTTCAGGAAAAGGAGGTGTAGTAGTAGATGTTGATGGTTGCTCTAACATAGGAGTTGAAATCACTAGTTCTTTTTGTTTTTCTTTTTCAATATTTTGGTTTTGAAGATATGTGCTTTCTTCAAAACTTTTATTCACCCATAGAGAATCTTCCTTAGAATTATTTTGTTCTTCTATAATTACAGAAGGCTTTCTCTTTTCAGGTATTCTTCCAAGCCTAAGTTGGACATCATTAAAGTCTAAAGGAGTAATTAAATAAGCTGGAAATTGTTGTCCTTCTATCATATATGTATTCTGAGGATTTTATTGTTGGGGTTTGGTATTGGCTGGGCAAGCAACTGGTTTGATTTCTGAGGAAATGGTAATGGAAGTGGGGGATTTTGATTCTGATTTTGAGGTTGTGGATTCTGCTGAGGATTTTGTTGAGGAGGAAAATTTGGATATGATGGATAAGATGGATAAGATGGTGGATATTGATAATACTGAGAGAACCTACCATAAGGATTTTTTTCTCCTTGAGCCCAAGATTGAGATTGATTTTGAAATTGGGGCCAAGGTTGCTGCCAAGAATTCCAATTTCGTGGGGGTTGATTATACATTTGATTATTAAACCCTTGTGTTTGAGGTCCCTGCCAAGGTCTTCTAGAGACACAATCAAGAGATTCTGTGGAATTTGTGGTTGTTTCTTCTTGAAAGACAGCTTTAAGGCCAGAGATTGAAGGACAATCCTTGGTCTCATGATTTTCTGAACAAATTGCACAAGTCTCTATTACTTTTGCATCAAGAGGACACTCTCTTAAGGCATGATTCTTTCTACATTTGGGACAAAATATTGCTAAGGCATCAATTTTGGCTTTCTGCTTATTTTGTAGCTTAAGGGTATTTATTTGTTCACTAAGACTCCCTAGAATATCAGTTTTGAATTCATCAAGCATATTTCCTATTTCTGCCCTACTTACTGTTTCAGTTGCATATTTGTTTACCCTTGCAAGGGCAGGGTCTCTTGGTCCTTTCAGAATTTTAGATTTTCCTCTTAAGAGATTAATACACAGTTCTCCTATATCAAGTAATGAAAGTTGAGATATATCTCCTTTCCCCATCATGTTAAGGATGTCTATCCATTCATCTCTAATTGTTTTTAACAAAAGAGCTTTCAAAGTATCATGATCTAAATTTTGCATTTTTTCCCTTTTAATGTTATAGTTAAATATTTCAAGTAAATCTTCCAGATTTTCATTTTCTTTTTGCATCATTTTTAACACTTCTTCCTTTAATGGTATACAGTAATCCAGATATCTGTCTAGAAACGCTTTCCTCATATCATTCCATGTCCCAATAGACCCAGCGATTAGACTCATAAACCATTTTAGTGTTGCTCCTTTCAATGTTGAAGGGAACAGTTTAAGTTTTTGAGCATCTTGAAGATATTCATAAGTTTTGCATAGAACTTCAAATTAAAATAAGAATGTCTCAGGGTCTTCACTTTTCAATCCATGAAAATTTGGAAGAACAGAGGGTGAGATATTTTTCATGGTAGAATTTGTTTCTTCATCGATTATATGGAATACAAAGGAGCTTTCAATTCCCCTTCTACCTCTACCTCCTTCTACATTTCCTCTACCTCTACCTCCTTATGCATTTTCTCTTCCTCTTCCTCTTCCTCTGTCTCCTCCTCTACCTCTACCTCCTCCAAATAGAAATTTTTCTCCATTTAAATATTTCTCCTTCCCCTTCTCCTTCTTCTCCCCTTCCTGCCATGATAGATTCTTCTGAACTAATATAAGGTTCAGTATGGAGAACTAATTTTTCTTCTGGTTCTTCTATCAAGGGTATATTGAAGAAAGATTCCTCCTCTTCCTCTTCACTAGGGATTTTTAATTCTTCTGTTGGAATATATTCTCCTGTGGAAGTGAAAAAGGTTATTCCTCCTGTAGGAGTCCTTGGATCTTCTTCCTCTAGAATTGCTTCAGTGGATGAATTGGGAGATCTTCCTGATTGAATATATGATCTTAAAACTTTTGGAAGCCTATGACCAGTATAGTATGGAATATGGGTTTGAGATGGAGATGTTCTACTTCTTGGTCTTGGTGAAGTGAGTGGTATTGTGGGGATTAAGCTTCTGCCTCTTATAAATCTACCCCTGGAGTCTCTTTCTCTACGCATATCATTGTTTTTTGGATGTAAGAAATAAGGTTACCTAGTTACACTTCCCTGGAAATGGCTCCAAAGTGTTTAGTCAATTTAGTGTCCTAAATTGTTAACATAAATTATCGACCAGGGCTAGTAAACTGATGAAGTGTAATGCACTGTATGTGCCTATGTCCTTTTTCTTACTTCATTGTTTTAATGTTTTGTCAATGTTTTGGGAGTTTTTATATTTTGATCCTTAACATTCTATTCTAAACTAAAAAGGTGAGATTAAATATAATTAAAAATGAAAAAAAAGTAAATGTTGTCAAATGAATTAAAGCAGAGTTTTATTTACAAGTTTTTTGAGTCTATTTTCTAATTAAGAAATGATGAAAACTAGAAATCCTAATCCATGGATATTGCAGCTTAATTGAAGATTCAAGAAATGAAAGCAACTAATAACTCCAACATTACCATTGAATCTTATTCATTCAATCAAGGTTTATTGGAATAGCTTTTGAAAGAGATTAATTTTAGTGTAATGAGGATCTCCTATGACATAAAATAAAATGTTGAAACAATCAATAACTCAAAAAAATTACAACTGAATCTTATTCATTCAATCAAGGTTTATTGGAATAGATTTTGAAAGAGATTAATTTTAGTGTAATGAGGATCTCCTATGACATAAAATAAAATGCTGAAACAATCAATAAATCAAAAACATTACAACTAAATCTTATTCATTCAATCAAGGTTTATTGGAATAGCTTTTGAAAGAGATTAATTGTAGTGTAATGAGGATATCCTATGACATAAAATAAAATGTTGAAACAATCATTGTACTGATAAGTCACTCATTATTATTCAATAAACTGAACCCAGGGAAACATAATGACTGTGAAATAAGAAATCAATCTGGAAAGCAATAAGTAAAGAAAGATACTAAAACATAAATTAAAATGACTTAGCTAGAAAACACATGAAACCTCCTCGAACAGCAGGGGCCCTCTGCTACGAATTCGGTGTAATCCTTTAGCTCCTTAAAATTGTAATCAAAACAGCATGAAGGCTAATCTCCTTTTATTAAAACAAGGTTGGCAAAAATAGAGTATCAATTGCATCCAACTATAATTATCAATCTGCCCTGCCTCTAATGTAGCTTAATTTATATGCAAATTCATAACTAATGTCGAGCAAAAATAGGTACAGGTGTAGTATTCAAGTTAAAATTGAATTGAGACTTTTTTGATACTCGTGATTTGCTGCAAAGAAAATCAGGAGTCCTAATTCCTGTAGAAAATAGTTTCTTTGACTCTTGCTTTGACCATTGGATTAGACACCTCCAGTTGTCAATTCAATCCTCGTGGATAGGAAGGAATCATGTAGGGAGGATTTGAGAACTACCCATGTGCGCATTTTCTCCAATTGACACATGCATCATACTTAAACACAAAAAAAGTTGTGGAACGCTTGACTGGCTACAGAATGCCTGTATTCTGTAGCTAAACTGTTCAAAATTATTTAAACAACAAAAATCATGAAAATACAACATGTTAATAATTTGTATGTAACCTTTAAGCAATATTAATCATTCTTCATTGATTTTTAGGCTTATGAAGTGATAAAGAAATGATGAAATGAAGTGAAGGTTTGCAAAAGAGAAGTCAGGGGCTCAACAAAGCTCATATATGGCTTGCTTGCTTGGAATGCAAGATGAAAGGTTCTTTAGAGGCTTATGGGAATTCTAAGAGCTAGGGTTTGAGCATATGACTTGTCAAGAAGACTCTTAGCTCCTATTGTACCTTAAGAGACAATCCCTTCGCTATGATAAGGAATCAGTGCTTAAGACTTTATATTATTATGTCACAGAAATATTTGTCTTTTCTTAATCACCCTCAAGAATTTATCATTAAACCTTCAAAGATCAAATATAATGAATGTCTCACAATGCTACCATTTTCTGATGTTGAATGAAATGACTAGAAGAAAATGAAATAAAGAAGCCCAAACTGATATGTTGTTACACAGAATATATCACCTCAAACTCCAGAAGAATTATATGAAGGAAATGGTTAAAACAAAGGAGCGCTAATTAAGGATTTTAACTCTTGCTTACATAAGTAAAAAGAGACCTGCAGCTCATTACTTCATCTTATTCAAAGATAGGAAACACAAAATGTAAACTTGAACACATATCAACATAAATAGATGCCATAAAATTGTTACTCATTCATTGATAATTTGAAATCTCTGAGTACAAAAATTGCAGTATTGAAGGTCCAAAACTCGGAACCTTTCTTCTTCTGAACAATTACATTAAATACAATAAAAAGCAGTTTGAAACTGCTATAACTGATCCTAACTACCTCAACTCCTGAGGACTTCATAAGCTATCTATTACATACCCTCAAAATGTCTTAATACATTTACATCGTCTTTGAAAAATTACAATAACATAAAAATTAACATCCTAACCTATATGTTGAATGTGAATAGATGACGATGCTGCTACATTTCCTGGATCAACTGATTTGTCTTTCTTCGAAACCGAAGGATCTTTTGGCAAGTCTATCATCCAAGCTCTGCACTTCTTCCATATCTATACTCTTGTCCTGGGTGAATGTATCAAATTGTGATACTCCAATCTGAAAGTAGTAATTCGATTGTAGGATGGTCTTTCTACAAATAGGGTTTTTACCAACCACAACCGCTGAAAATGTCTCTAAATAAAGTTGATCATTGTTGCTCCCTTGAGCACCTGAGTCTTTTCATGTGTATTGTAAACTTTAATTTTCATCAATACTAGTAATTTTTCATAAGAATCCCATGACAAAAGACCTCTTCCAAGTCCCCAACATGAAGGCAAACCTGCTCTTGTCACCTTGTCCAATGACTTATCAAACTGACTTACTGCTTCTTTAATTTCTATCAACTTCTTTTCTGTGGCCTTCCTGTGATCATTCTTGACTATCATCTTATTAATATCCACTGCATATAGGATTCTATCTTTAATCTCATTTTCCTCTAACTCTTGATCTGTTTTGGAATTAATGAAGTCAATGAATCTTTTTGCCCAAATAGCCCTATTGATTGTCTTCTATCTATCTACCATGACTTGTTCTTCAAATTCCCTGATGAGACTTTTCTCTTCTGCAACCACCATCAAAAAGCTCCAGATTGATTTCATTTCTGAAATGATATCATTCCAAATTATATATTTTTCCTGAATTAAAGATATGTTCCCTTTCAATTTTTCTTTGAGACTTTTGATCTTAGCACTAGCATTTTGACTATCTAGCTTATATTTACTGGCTTCATTTTCTGCAGCTTGAATAATATTTGTTGCAGTCTCTAAATCTGCTTCAGCCTTTTTCCGATCTCTTTATGCCATCTGCAATTCAGTATTCAACTGAGCAATCTGTGCTTGTGGATCTTCATTACCTGAAGGGAAAATAAAAGTACAATTATGATTATAAATATGATTTTGCAGTGATATTGCAGTTTTCTTTATTTTGGAAATTTCTTCCTCCTTTTGCATAAGCTGTTGTAGGAGATTTTCTTTCTCATTCTCTCCCTCTGCAACCTCTGCAGCCATTAAATGCTCTCATGTAGGCAATTTTAACTTTTTCTTCAATGTAGATATCTTTGCCTCAGCACTTTCCAGAAGCTTTTGCACAGCAATCCTATCATTAGGGTCCACTCCAATCTTTACTATGATTTTCTTCAGCTCCTCATTCTGAGTTGTTAAAGCCCTAGAGTTGGCTTTCTCTAACTTTAACTGCTTAATTACTTTTCCAAGCATATTCTCTGCCTTCATTTCCATTGCATTAGTCTTTGTCATGTCATTTACAATCAACTGGCCTATTTGCATATGTAGGTTCACCTTATCCAATAGTCGGATTTTCTTCACATCTACAGTCACATTTACAGTATTGAAATTGCTAGAAGAACCAATTGACATGTATGTAGGATGTGATAGGGAAATTCTGAATTGATCTTTCTCAATGTCCATGGCAGTCAAAAGTCTTGTTTGATCTGAAGCAATTTGATATTCAGTTTGGGCCTCCATGTTGGCCTTCATCTTCTGGTTCCTCTCTGCAATTTGGGAAAACCTCTGTTTGATCAAAGGAACTTTTTCATGAGAGGTCTCATGTCTCCTGGGTGAAGCAGGAATGTTTTTTTCCTCTCCCAACTGTAAAGAAAAACCAGGTTGATTATATGCAGGTTCTTCACTAAACTTTGTCCTCTTCTCAGCTCCCTGCTCCTCATCCTCTAAATCAAGCATTGTCTCTTTACCTCTTTTATTTGACTTTTCTGATATGATAGGGGTCTGAATATTTAAACCTGTTGAACTCATTACACCTTTACTTGCTACCTTCTCTAAATCTGGCATGCTTTCATGAATGAAAGTTGAATACCCATTCTCAATTCTTCTATTGGAAATTACACTGTGAGGGTCATAAGCCCACCTTTCCCCTAACAACAAATGCATCTCATCTAGCATTCTAGTAACCTCTTCAAATGTCTGTCTCATATTAGCTATGAAAGGACCTACACTCATGGGTAGTTTGAACATATGCCCCTTTTTCATGGGCACAAAGTGAACTTGATCAACATTTAGACTTTGTCGAACAAACTCCAAAGAAAATAGCCTCATAGGTATAAACACTGGAAGTCTATAAGGCTCAACACTTGCTCCATACAACCTAATTTCGGAGTAATCCTCAAAAACAAACCAATCTCCAAATTTGCAGTTTGCCCCTAAATGCAAGAATTCCTGAGCTTTTGGTAAGAAACAGGGGGGAGGAACTCCATTCAAAACTTTATATGCAATTGACATGAAATAACTGGCAAAATCAAACAGTCCAGTTTCATTTTGTTCTCTTCTTACTACATCTGTCCAAAACACTACTGATTGCCTTTTCTTATTCATATCCATAATATTCAAACCCAGATGCATGAATTCCTCCACATTTTGATATAAGAAAAAGTAAACAATTAATGAAGGAAATATGAAAGAACCTATTAATGATAGGCTCATGAGTTGTGAATTGACTGCTTCCTGCCAATAGGATGGAATATCCAACACCATTCTTGGCTTCATCATCATGGAAAACATCCCCAAGATTGATTTATCCACTGTACTATCATCATCTTTGCCCAGAATATTTGTAATGCTGCTTAGTACTGGTTGAACTTCAATATCAAAAATTTCTATAGGAAAATCTTTGCTATCAGGCTGAAATTGCTATGTATTAGGTTTCAGAAAATGAATAAACTTATTGAACTCTTTACCTACAAGGCTGTCATAACACGCTGCAAAATAATGATCAGAGAACTGAACACATGACTCTGACTCAGAGTAACAAAGGGCTTGGCGAATTAGCTGGGGAAACACCTACAAAACATTCTCTCCATGACAGTTCATCACAAAAAATTTCCCAGGATATATAACCGATACCAACCAATATATAAATTCAGGAAAAAGATGGGTTTTAGGCATACATGCAGATAACACACCAAACTTGGCCATGGCAGTATAAACCGGGGAAGCTTTGTCATTCAGGTGAACTTGCTGGTAAAATGGAAGATGGACCATGGAACAATTGGTGTCTTGGATATCCCTCTCGGTATCCATGAGAGGGATATGACTAGCGGAACCCGACAGAGATGAGCGTTTAGCCATGCTTCAAAATTATGACAATAGACGACTTACAGGGTGGCCAATGTTTGATAGGGTGACAGAAAACTGAACTGGACGCAGCGCGAACCAATTACAAATATCAACTAAATCACAAATGGCTTCAGAAAGAGTGTGAATTTTGTTTAAATAGGTGATGCGGATTTACATTTAAATGTTGACATGACGCGCCAACGAGTCGTTAAGTTTACTCCCGACGTGAAGACAACCGTGAACAACTCGCGTCTCATATCATCATGATCTCGGGAGTACAAGAAATTATTTTGGCTTGTGCCCCCGCATTCAATCTCCACCGCTCATCTGTGCTACTATTGCAATCAACCTAGTCAACTGCGGAGGCACCCTTCATTTTAATTCGTGCACTATTTGTGCCCACGGGTTGAGTCCTTTGATCGGAGTTCAAGAAATCAATGCATCCCACTCAATAAAATAATCGACTTTTAATCTTCAAGTCAGGACCCACTTTCATAAAGTTCAAAGTATTTACACTTTTAACTCTAATGCAATGAACAGAAATATTGTTATGCTAAAGTATAAAAACTTTAATACTTTAACATGCTTTAACAATTTTCTATTTTCTATTTTTTTTTTAAATTGAAAATAAATGGATATTGCAGATGATCCACAAATAGCTCCTTAAACAACACTTAAAATACTTTTTAAAGTTTGATTCCAAGTTTTGTGAAATTGGCTTCAATAAGTCAGGCCACATACATCATGGAGCTAGAATTAGGTCAAGGGGATGGAATTGATCAACCAAGGGTGTGCTTGACCTAATTGCGGGGGAGAAAGGGATTAAGGGAGAATTTTTCTTTAAATTTGATGCAATAATCCCAATGAGATCACTAGCCAAGGGAAACCTAGGGCAAGAAACGGTCCTTGAGCTAGGGCTTGCAATATCTCAAGATCCCACTGTCAGATTTGCTTCAAATTTGGAGGGCCTCTAGAGAAAACTCCAACGTAGTTGTGGACCAAAAATTGAAGTATTTGGATGGCTAGATTGTGAGATAAGTGATGCCCTAGGTGACCTATGTAGGCTAGGCCTAGAAAGAAAGAGAGAAGGTGAGAAAAATATGCTTTAGTGATCACCTATGGAGGACCAGTGCCTAATCCTTTGGGGGAAATGGAGTAAAGGATGTTTCAATGATTGAAATGGATTCACTTAGTCAAGGAGGCCTATAAAACAATTTCGCATAACTTAGCGCATGGAGTCATGGACAATAGCTTCAAGGTATTAACAGTTCGATATGCAATATGTGATGACTTATCAAGATAAAATTTCAACAAAATATCTCTAGGAACATTCACTTATTCAAACATGGCCCATGACATGATGCAACGCTATAAAGAGACAAATTTCCACCATTTCACACAAGAAAACAAATTTCAGCCTAGTATAGAGAAAATCCCCAGCAACATGCATGTGACATAAAAAAATAGTGACAAAATAGCGTTAAAAAACACTTACATGTGAGAACAAGTATATCCAATCATCATCATATGCCAATATAGAAGCTCCAAGACAAAAATGAAGAGATCCAAACATCAAAATTCATCCATCCATCCAATTTCATCCTCCAGAAAGAATAGCGAAAATCTCCAAAGAGACAATGATCCAATCCAAGTGATGATGATCAAATGATTCCATCACACTTCTATATATACACTTCCTAATGAATTCGATTTAGCTAATTAGGCCTAATTTAGCCCACAAAATAAAATAATGTGCATAATAACAATAAATTTTGGTGACAAGCCCACCAAATAGCTCAGTAATACATGAATGAGCCTCTCAATAGGGTCAAATGATCATCCGAGTGTTGAACTCTAGATAAAGTTCCAGAGGGGGGGGTGAATCAGTTGTATCATGGCATTCGCCCAATGTTTTTCTTTGCTGGCTTCTTCAAACTTCTTTGGCTCTATTTGTGAAAAAATTGCTAGATATACTTCTTCAGTCTATTCAGTTAGCTGTCTTCTTGTCTGTACACCTACACTCTTGTCCCCAATGATTTGATCTTCTGGGTGGTTCTTCTGAGTGTATCTTGAGGAGCCTTTTGATCTCAGGTCTGTATCTTCTGTTGGGTTTTTTATTTCATCATCATCTTGATTCTCTTCTTCATGAACTTCTGGAGGATTACTGCAATCTGTACTTCTTACCTTGTTTGATAGTTCTTCATCAAATCTTACATCAATACTTTCTACTATTTTGTGAAGTATTTTGTTGTAGCACCTGTAACCTTTACTCTTAGATGCATATCCTAAGAATATCACTTCATCTGGTCTTGCATCAAACTTTCCCAGATTTTCATCCTTATTTTTTATAAAACACTTACTTCCAAAAAATCTAAAATGCTTGATTGATGCTGGTTTACCATGCCATAAATCATAAGGAGTCTTGTCATTGTTTGGTCTTAAATGAGCTTTGTTTAGGATATGCATAGCTGTGTGTACTGCTTCTGCCCAAAAGGTTTGAGGAATGCTACTTTCTTGCATCATGGCTCTGGCAATCTATTGTACAGACCTGTTTTGTCTCTCTGCCACTCCATTTTGCTGAGGTGTTCCTGAAATTGTGAACTGTTGCTTTATCCCATGCTCATTGCATAGATCTGCAAAATCATAATCTGTAAATTCACCTCCTCTATCTGATCTGATGCACTTTAGCTTGCATCCTGTTTTATTTTCTGCCAAAGCCTTGAATATTTTTAATTTATGAAGTGCTTCCGATTTGTGCTTGAGAAATGCAACCCATGTCATTCTGGAAAAATCATCTATTATTATCATGAAATAGGATTATCCACTTGGTGTTTTAGTTCTTGGAGGCCCACACAGATCCATGTGAACAAGTTGAAGAGGTCTGCTTGTAGATAGCTTCTCTTTGATTTTGAAGGATGTACGGGTCTGCTTACCTAGCTAACAGGATTTACATATTGTACTTGAAGGCTTCTTTATGGCTGGCATATCTCTAACTGCATTATTTTTTCTTAGACTTATGATATGATCAAAGTTTAGGTGTCCCAATCTCCTATTCCATAACCAAGACTCCTCAAATTTGCTAAGATTACATGCTTCATTCTATTCTTTTACTACATAAACATTGCTTTTTGTTCAAACACCATTGACTAGGGTTTTTCCAGTGGTGCTTGATCTTACTTCACAGTATTGAGCTCTAAAAAGAACTTCACAACCTTTATCACACATTTGACTAACACTCAACAGATTTTCTTTTAGCCCATCCAAAAATAGTACATCCTGGGCTTTTCCTCTGCCATTGTCCAGACTAACTGAGCCTCTTCCTTTGATCTTTCTTGCTTTATCATTTCCAAAAGTAACATTTCCATATTTATTTTCATCAAAGGTTATAAACTTGCTTCTATCTCCTGACATATTCTTTGAGCAACCGTTGTCCAAATACCATTGGCTTTTTAGATCTTGAGCTATTAGGGCCAAGTCTCATTTATTCACTTTCTTTTTCCACTGCAAGCATCTTCTTGTTTGGTACCCTTTCTGAGATGATGAACCATATTCTCTTAGAGGACATTTGGAAGACATATGTCCACTTTTATTGCATACATAGCATTTGGATATATCTTTAGTAGAATTATAAGTAGGAGTAAACCCTTCATGATTCATAAACCTCCTTGACGTTTTGAACAATAGTCTTTGTCCATATTTCCTGCATTCTATGATTTTATGGCCAAATTCATTACAATAAAAACAGTATCCATAAAAACAATTCGCATACCTGATAAAATGTTGTCTTCTCCATCCTCCTTCTTGAGTAAAACCTTTTATTGTTTGCATCCTTTGCTGGTTTGTATTTATTTTTCTTGTATGACAATATGCAGCAATGTGTCCCAATTTGTGATAGGCATAACAGGTGGCACTTTTCATAGGAGGAAAAAATCTTCTTTGATGACTTCCAAATTTGACATATTCAGGAGTATACAAGCTTTTTCCAGTTGAAAAATTATTTACTTCATCCTTTGTCATTTGAGATTCCTCCTAATTTTTATCTGCTTTATTGCAAGCTTCTTCTTCCTTTGAGAAATTCTGAGCTGCTTGGATATTCTCATATGCTTTTACAAAAATAATACTTTTGTTTTCTTTTTCTTTGCCTTTGCTTGATTCTCCTACATAGCATATTCCAGTTTTTATCAGAGGAGATCTTTGAGCATCAAGAATCTCATTTAACTTACCAGAGCTTTTTATTTGAGAAGTATCTATTTTCCTCTGGGCATTTTCTAATTTCTTCCTTAAGCAAACTACTTCTTCTTCCAACTTCTCTTGTTCCTGAGTTTTATCCTTGATATGCTTAAGTACAATATCCTCTACCTTCTTGGCTTCTTCAAGCTCTACTTTCAACTGAATGAAGGCTTCTGAATTTTTTTCCTCTCTTACACATTTGAGAAGGATGTCTTTCTGTTTTCTACACTTCAGTTTTAGTCTGTCAATTTCCTCCAAGGCACTTCTTAGCTCCCCTTCAAGGTCCACTTCTCCTTCTTCCTCATCTTCTGGAAGACATTTTTCCAACTCTTCTATAGCCATCAAAACAAATTCTGATGTTCCTTCTTCACTTGAAAATTCAGTTGAGTCTTCTGATGCACTGTTGTCTTGCTGAGCATAGAAAGATTTTCTATTGAATCTCTTCCCTTTCTGCTAGTTCTTAGATATAGTATTCTCTGATTCCTGAGCCTGATTCCTTGTTTTCTTATAAGGACACTTAGAATCATAGTGTCCAACTCTTCCACAATTGAAGAATTTAAATGGAATTTTACCTTTATACTTACCTGAGCCTTTATCCAACTTCCTGATAAATTTGGCCTCTTCTTCATTAGAACATGAGCATATATCTTCTTTTTCTTCTTTCTTCTTCTCTGCCTTAAAATCTGCCTCCCTTACATTTGACTTCCTCTGTGGAAGTCTCATCTCATAAGCTGTTAGTTTTCCAAGAAGCTGGTTCATGGTCAAGGTTTCCCAATTCATCAAGCTTGCATGGAAGAAACTCTGGGGCCAATTCAGATGGAAAAGATTCTAGGATCTTAGGATCTTTTGAACAATTACACATTCTGGCATGGTTTCACCTAGTGCTTTCATATTATTGACAATTTCTACAACCCTCAAAAAGAAACTAGCAATATCTTCATCACGATTCATCTTTAAGTTTTCAAACTGGGCTCTATAGACTTCAAGTTTAGCTGTCTTCACCTTTTTGTCTCCCTCATGAATATTTTGTAGTGTTTCTCACATTTCTTTGGCAGTTTTGCTGTGCATTACTTTGATGAATTCTGCCTCACATAGTCCATTCAAGATTGCATTCATTGCCTTTACATTAGCCACAAAATGTTGTTTGGCTTCTTTCTCTGAGACATTTGCCTTAGAGTCATATCCAAATTCCACAGCAGCCCAAACCTCTATCCCTAAGGACATTATGTATGTTCTCATTCTGATTTTCCAGAAGGCATAATTTGCACCAGTGAAAAAAGGGGCTTTGTTCATTGAGGATCCTTCTTGACTAGCCATCTCAAGAACCTAGGATCTCCTTTCAGTTGTTAAACTGCTACAAAAATGACCAACTCTGATACCAATTGTTGAAATCTTAGAAAAACTGAGAGGGGCGGGTGAATCCGTTTGTCACCTTCAAGAATATTTAAAAAACTTTACAAATTAAACTTATTTACAATTGATCTTTCATGATCAATTTTATATGGAAACAAACTGTGAAGAAAATTTAAGATAATGTAACAATAGAATTATGACAGAGCAGTAAATATTAAGCAGACTGAATAACTATATCAACACATAAACATCACACACAGAGACAACAGATATACGTGGAAACCCATAACGGGAGAAAACCACATCTTATTATTTTTGTGATGTAAAGGCAAGCTCCAACTCCCTCTCACCACTGATTTTTTGTAAGCACCAACCTACAAGAGGCTCCAACCTGAAATTCTGCAAGATACAACTTGCAAGGAAGCTTCAACTCCCTCTTTTTCATAAAAGAAACATTTGTTGATTTACCTTGGATATTAGTTCTTTTCTGTACCTCTATTTTTTTTTTACTAAACTCCAATCTTCATATTTGCTTGATTATCTTTTTCCTTCAATTCTGAATTCTCTTCTCTTTTATCAATTTACTCAGAGAAATGTATCCATTTCAACCTTACAGTGGGATTTTATTTTTCTCTGGAGAATTGCCAATTACATCACAAACAATGTATACAGTTACAAAATTTCATTCAATTACAGTATAAATTTTGAATCATTTTAACAATTATGCTTTCTCTTTGTTTTTCTCTCTCTTTTGAAAAACCACAACACCTCACTTTTCCGTTTCACTATATACATTTTCCATGTTCATTGCAGTTGCATAACTGCTGCTTGTACAACTGTATTTTAATCAAACATAAAAAATAACTTCGGCGTTATTATAGAACCTTTTAGCAAAAAATGAATATATCTATACCAACAATATTTATCATGAAATAAGACCTTGTAACCTTTTGAATTTCGTATTGAAAAGAAATGCTTTGACTCATTAAACATACATTCCGGATTTGTCATTCTCATAAATCAAATATCTGTTCGCCAATCAAATGTTTTATAACCTTCTTAATAAACCATGGGTTTTATATTAATGAACAATCAACTAACCTCTGGCCCTCGAAAGATTTGGGCTCCCTCCACATTATAAACTCTAAACCTTCTCGCTCTATTTGCCGATGCGATTAGTGAGGGTCCTGCCGCATAAGTCTTTGGTTGCATGAAATATCGTAGCCATAGAGTACTTCACACATATGTATATATATACACATATATACTTTGACCCTTTGTTTAAAAAGTGCTACCTATATATATATATATATATAAAAGCCTAAATCAATCTTCAAGCATGGCTTTAACCCTCGGCATATCATAATGTATTAACTTGCACCAGCTATATAATCTGCACATAAACCTTTATAATAAGAAAACTATCACTGCGCTCACCATTGAATGTCAAAACCATATATTAGATTAAAAAGTCGGCAAATTATATTCATATCTGGCCCCACTGCACTTTTATCACCACATTCACCTTTTAATGCTAAAATTCATATATTAATCTCTTGGGTTTTATATCAATACCGCAACTATTAACTTCATATGGGTCCCATAGCAAACATAACTCGCCTCTTCAATCGATGGTTGAGGAGTCGTCACACCGACTGTCGTGATCCGATGGACACAACTAAATATCACTTTTATTTATTGCATGGTGTTTGAACCTCAGATCCTGTGAGATGAAATGGGCCCCACTTGTTATCCTCCCATTCACATCTGACAGCTGATATATTATCACATCGACCTTTTTGATCCAACGAACATAAGCGAGTTTCCGGTTGATTTATTGCACGAGGATTAATTCCCCAACATCACGCGAAATAAATGGTTTTCATAAACCAGTTATGGAGACTCGGTATTCAAGAAGCTATATCTCATTATTTTCTTCAAAACTGGTTACCATATTTGAGACCATGCAAAAACCACAATTTCTTTGTTCCCTGATTTCATTGTTCACTCAAGGTTCCACTTTCGTTCAGGGTTCCGCCTCCGCCTCTTTTCCACGGGTTCATTCACTCTTCAATGTATTATTATAATTAAACTCCGCTTTCATTCTTGCTTATCCTTTCTTCGCTTGGTTCCATTGAAATGTGAACAATTACCATTTCTTCACAGCTATCTCCATTGTTCTGCCAACACGGGTTTATTACCTAGACAAAGATTCACTTCTTCCACTCATGGTTCCACTCCAAATCCTTCGCGCCTTCGCTATATACAAAGATATATATACTCCGTTCAAAGATTTTTCTTCTTATTTATGCCTTAACATAAAAACTCATGTTTCATTCTTACCTTAATACGACGCTATCATAAGATTTAATCCCAAACTCCATTAGGTATTCACTGCTCGAAGCTCGGTTCTACCTCTTATCCTCAGGGTTCCGTCTTGACCTTTCAAAGGTTTATTATGCACATTCTGTTGCACTCTTGGTGCTTCCGCATGCTAAACCAACAGTTCTATTAGAAAAATCAATGCACATTCCAGCTGTGTATTTCGAATTCTTCGAAACCCTTACTGCATTTCCTGTATGTGCATTCTG
>JAXQQM020083087.1:0-20975 GCA_034641835.2 Pinus albicaulis | reverse complement strand
AATATCATGGTATTTTGTGAGAATAATCTAGAAATAGATTTAGTTTTGGTTTAATAACGAGAGTGTGTATTTAGAACTAGTTCCATCTATCATTTTGTTTCCTTCTTCAGAAGATTAGGTGAGTGCTGCCTATATAAGTGTGATGTAATTGAGCAATTGAATGAATTGATTCGTGTGAGCTTTGTCTCATGCTTCGGGTCATGGCATTTTTTGTTAATTTGTATCAGAGCGCTTTTCTTTTTCTCAAGAATTCCAGCCAATTCTTCAAATGTAGGAGGCTCGCCTAATCGAGAGAGCTGAAATAAAGACTTTATAGTCCTGGGACTAACCCCTTTAAAGCAACAGCTTACCAAGTCCGTACTATTCACTGGTGATGACATCTAGTCCGTGGTGTTAAGAAAGGCATTATATGGTTTGGAAACAGCGCCGAGATCATGGTATGTAAATATTGATACCTTTCTTTCTTCATAATGGATTTGGGTGACTTGCATATCAAGTAGGGAATTGAGGTATGAGAGAGCCCGGTATTGATCACTCAAAAGAAAATATAAAAGGAAATTCTAAAAAGTTCAATATGACAGATTGCAAAGCTATGTCAACTCCCTTAGAACAGAATGCAAAGTTGTACAAAGAAGATGGAACGAAAGAGGCAGATGGAACATTATATCGTCAGTTAGTGGGAAGTTTGAACTATCTCACCACTACCAGACCAGACATTGCATACTCAGTCAGTATTCTTAGTCAATTCATGGCTAAGCCTTCAGGAAATCACTGGAATGTTGCAAAGAAAGTTCTCCGATACTTAAAGGGAACAGTGAATTTAGGTATTATGTATACTGATGAATCTGATGTTGCACTGACAAGTTTTTCTGATTCAGATTGGGCAGGAAATCCAGATGACAGACGATCTACCTTTGGCTATGCATTTCATATTGGATCAGGGGTCGTATCTTGGAGTAGTAAGAAACAACCAACTGTTTCTTTATCATCAACAGAATCAGAGTACAAAGCTTTGACCAATGCCACCTGTGAAGCTATTTGGTTGCGGAGAATTCTTGCAGATCTTGAAGAGGCACAAAGTGGTTCAACATGTATCAATTGTGATAATCAGAGTGCTATCAAATTAGCACATAATCCAATTTACCATGCTAGAACAAAACACGTTGAGTTACAATACCACTTTGTACGTGAGAAAATTGAGTCGAATGAAATTGAATTAATATTTTGTAATACCAAGGATAATATGGCTGATATATTTACTAAGCCCCTTGGTAAAATCAAATTTGAATTTTTTAGAAGTCAGTTAGGTATTGTAGAAAATCCATTTCTCCATTAAGGTAGGATGTGAGAATAATCTAGAAATAGATTTAGTTTTGGTTTGTTGAACGAGAGTGTGCATTTAGAAATTAGTTCCATCTATTCAGGTTTGTTTCCTCTTCTTCAGAAAGATTAGGTGAGTGCAGTTTCCTATATAAGTGTGATGTAATTGAGCAATGGAATTCATTCATTTGAGTGAGCTTTGTCTCACGTTTTCCTACTGTGGCATTTTGTTAATTTATTTTGTTTTCCTTCAAGAGGTAATGATTTGGAGAGCTTAAAAAAATTCTATGATTTTCTTCAATTCCCCTTAGCTCACAATAAGTCTCCCATCAATCCTGAAACAATCTTAACAAGGACAAAAGTAATATTTTCTCTATCACAATCATACCCATTACTCTCCTTTACTAGCCATCATAACTTCAAACAAAAAAATATTGTTCTTTAATAGCATCCCTGTCGAAAGAGCTCTTAGTGGGTACAACTGCACAGATTTCTCCATGCCCCTTTACTGGCAGTAAGTCTCCCAGACATGGGACACAACCTTAACAAATATTTTCTCTATCTAAATCATATTCCATAGTAAAAATCTAATTTATATTTATAGTTAACAGAGGGAATTTAATAAACCATAGGACTGGAAATTTATTTCCGAGGAGGCCATCAAACTTAGCTGCAAAACTATGTCAATATTTGATAGAATGAACCCACATGATGTATCAAATAAGTAAAACGAATAGATCCATTAACAACGCAAAATCTATGAAATAAATAAAAGGAATAAATCGAGGAACCCTGGAAGCTCATCTTCGTCGAGAAAGTGGTTCATGTCTGCATGTGGGACAGGAGATTTTTTGACTAAACCATGAGCGAATGCAGTGTGAATGATAAAGATGGTTGCATTTCAATTGTTTTGCAGTCTCCCCATTTTCAAAATTATCGTAACAAATTGCGCAGATCATTTCATCACGTCTTGTAATGTCTTCTGGGCGAATTATAACGTCCGGCAACCCATCCACTATTGCACGGCCAATTACAACTTCGCCTGCAAGGTAATTCACCAAAATTTCTGCATTGAAATTGAATGTGTATGTATGCTCCTGTAGATGTTGCTTGATTTGACGCCAACTGAATCTGGAATTCCATATAATTTGGGTGGAATACTGGACTCCATTGCTGGGCTGGCCAAAGTCCAGTATGTATCGAATTAAAATGATATCTTCAGGCAATCTAAATGTTGCGAGATAATCTTCATTATGATTCTCATCATTGTCTAGAGTAATTCTGCGGCGCCGTAAGCTCTCTCCTCGCCATGGCTGATCTAAATAGCGTAAATTAATATTTTCCGTTAAATTCTGTAATATCCGAGGGCCGAGATGAACCGACTCATAAAATGAAGATCCACGCCCATTATTAACAATCACGCTTGACACCTCGTTTGAGTCCTGTAAATTATCATAAACAATATTTTGGTTTCCTATCACGGTTTCCAGGCGCCTCATAATATCGAGAACCAATTCTCTGTTCCTTTCTGTACCTCCATGCCGCAGCGCGTTGTCAAATGCATCTCTGACCCTTTCCTGTGCTTCTTCCATTATTTAGAAATGACCAAATTCAAATATTAGCGTAGAATTTACTGCACTCCGGAATAATATAAAAATAGAACTCATTTCGGCAACCAACACCTGCGGCATGTAACTCTTTTGTGTGAGAACTCTATATATATATATCTATATTATTTTCTTTTTGTCTGTGACGAATCGGTTTCCAGAGACGAATCAGTTTCCACACTGTTAGTTATTAAATATTTAAATCACTTCAATTTCAATCAGAGAAAGACCGTTAGGATTTTTGTACAATTTTGTTTTCAAGTTATCCGGGTATTGTGTGGACTTAAATTGATGTGCTTTTAAATTTATTCATTTAATGGACGGTTGAAAAATAGATAGTAAAAATTAAATTTAGGTATCAATTCAGAGGGAGGATTTTAATAGCCACTACTCAAATCAAAATATTATTGAAATGGTTTTTTTAGTTTAGAAACATTAAAAATATATATATATCAGTGGGAAATATTATTGAAATGGTTTTTAGTTTCGAAAAAAATTTACATGAAAAAATAGAAATATATAATTTTTTTTAATTAATTAGAAATATTGTAAAACATAACTCCACATATTATATTTTAAAAACATAGTTTAAATCACATATTATATATATTTTTCTAAATTGGTAAGTTAAATAATAGTACATAATAGTCTATAACCCATAAATAGTCCATAATCTTTCTATCTTCTAGTTAGAGTGTTTCATATCCATTTGTTTAAAAAATGGTAATGGTTGAATAATGAGTTACCACCATGCTACCTCCATTACCACCACCTTATTCCACCCTCTATATTGCTAGCTTGCAAACTACCACTCACTCTACTCCATCCTCCACACACTATTGTTACTCATGAGGGGCTCTAGAAGCACTCTATTTTCCCTCTTCAAATTATTGTTCCCCGCGATGCTTTAGATAGGTGGTCATCCCACAATAATCTCCTAATCTCATTGAGTCCTAAAGAAGAGGTAAGACATGCATCTCAATCTTGTTTGACATTTGACATGTTGTGCATATGCTTGGAGTTATTGCTATTGCAAAAACATAAAACAAAGTGAATTTTATAATTTTCATATTAGTTGATAACAAAATCTAAAATCTACATTGTCGAGTCCCACTAACACAACCGGTTGAGGACGGGCCTCGTCAAAAGGGTGACCTAGGATCAAACCTCACAGAGGTTGTTGCACCCATGCTAAGGGGAGGAGACAAGTTAAACCCAGATTGCTTAGTGTTGGTGTGGCCTAGGCCGGGAGTGATCCCCGAGTGATTTTGACGGCTTAGATGCCGCTGGGTCGCGGTTTCTCAAGCCATAGGTCAAGCCTGATGTAATCTCTAATGAACTCGGACCACTTGACAAACAAAAGAAAATCTAAAATCTACATTACTTTAGGGAAATGGGTTGGGAAGTAACTCTAATTCAAGTTTTTGGGAGAGCATACTTCATAAGATATAATAGGTCATGAAAGAGGAAATAGCACATGGCTTGAAGCAAAATTAGGTGTCTTTCCTACGAGATCACATGGTTAACAATCTCAACCTGTTTATAGTTTAGAAGTGGGACATTTTTCCCATTTGTGGGTTTTCTAGGTAATATGGTCTATTGTTGGTAACTTTTATCACTTGTTATGTTTTGTTTTAAGTTTATTTTGTCCTCTAATATTTTTATTATTAACAATTGGTATCAAATCCACAAGTTCTTGTTGTTATTATGGGTTTAAGTTAGGTATATTAAGTAGTATGAAGACAATTGTGGTGAGTGATATGGAGAAGATGAAAGGAACCAATTTCTCCTTATGGAAATCATAGATGGAAAGACACAATATAAGGATCTATATTTATTGATTGAGGGAGTGGGAAAAAAACCCTCAATAATGATGGTTGAAACATGGAAATTTGAAATACCCTGACTTGTCTCTTGAATTTTAAATAAACACATACATATGAAACCTTGGTTGTTGAGCGAGTACATATTAATTAGATGGTAAGTCGAGGATTAATTTTGGGGCAGGTGTTCCCATGTGCATATATTTTTATATGTTTTAGGGGCCAAAGAGCCTAGTTTTATAAATATTAAATTACATGCACATCAATAAAATAAATTATTGTTATCAATCAATTCAGATGAAAAAAGTATGGGGGCTTATACTCCATGAATGTTTAAAAATGGGACTTTATATGGCTTAATAATTATTAAAAGTGCACATGTTTTTAACTTAAGTACATCAAGTGACTTTAAAATTGTCATATGCTAATATGGTGACATGCACATATAAGTGAGATTGTTGGTGTTATGGAACAAACATTCTATAGTATGTGTAGTAGATCTGACCTGCAAATATAATAAATTTTCGGATAAAATAAATCCAAGAACCAATACATGAGTAAGATAGAAATTTTTCTCTTTATTAATCAAAACCTCTGAGCTAGGGAAACACCATACAATTACTCCTTAAGGAAGGAGAACACTCCTCAAGCCATATGCTTGACAATACAAAACAAAATTTGGCATCCTTCAATGGAGAGTCTCTAGCCTCTATATAGGATTCATACATATAATACCATGTGTAATTACCATGTGTCTCTCAAAACCATACATCCAATACCATGGGCTTATCATATTGTTTCCTAATTACTTGTGGTCCCTTGCATAATGTGGGTTAAACACTTTATTTATTAACTATGGCCCATTTATCTATCATCCTTAATCATTACATCATATTATTCCCTTGGGTACCTCCCTTTGTTCCCAATATTATTCACCTTGGGTATACTACATTCCACCCCCCTTAAGCATGTTTTGTCCCCGAAACATGAGAAAAATGAAAGCAATAAGATCTACTCAAAAGAGTAGTCCACTGGTACCATGCACGTGCATCTAGCCATCCAAGACAAAGGTGAACATGTGATCTAGTCAGTGCCTCGCTCGCTTGAGATGAAAGTCGGTTATTGTCGTTCCTCTATGTTGATGTGTTGTGGGTGTATTTTCGCACTTCTCTATGTGTCTTCCAGGGGTTGTCTACCTTGTGGCTATTTTTTTTCCTCCTTGTTGGTTGTTGTCTTGTTAGGTGGTGCGGGTGGTGATATGTTGAAGCTTTAAGTGATGGTTTATCTTTCTTCAACTCTCCACCTGATGGAGTATGAGGGGTATTGGGTTCCTTTTGTGGTACCTTCTCTTGTTTGTTGTCTTCCATTATTACTTCAACCATGGACTCCTCATATGATGTGCCAGTACCTATAGATTTCTCTGCTTGGGCCTCCTTGGACTCTACCTGTTTACTGATAGAATTTGTAATGTAATTTTTTTTATTTTTTTTATGCCATAGCTTCAAGAATTTCTTTTGTGCATTAATATTGATAGTACCGATGGATTCCATCCAAGGGTATCCCAAAACAACATCCACATCATCCATATCTAAAGCATAAAATTCAAAATGAAACACATACTTATCCATATAAATATCAATAAATTTGAACCTTCTCCTTATAAACCTGTGTGTTTTCAATATGTTTTACTGGAAATTTTAATTTTTTAGCCAAAGTAATACTGATAAAATTATGCTTACAACGAGGATTGATAAACACATTGATCTTATCTTTCTAAATACATCCATGAATTTATAATAAGGAGATACCAAAAAAAAATAACCCCTTATCTTTCTCATTATCATTTTTTCTAGCGTGAGATTGTTATCTTCATCAGAAAGTGTTGTCAACTACTTAAAGTCAAGAATGTTTGCCCATATAGTTGCCTCATCTTTGAAATTTTTCTCTAGTACCAATATCTATTTTTTTGGGAAATGAGACTTCACATATTGAAGAATTATTTGATAGTATGACCATCATCTTTACCTGTAAAAATTAACTCAGTAGAACCCATGAAGTAGAATGATGGTTTTGAAAAAATTTGCCTAATTTGTGCGGCAAATTTAAAATGGCCACAACTAGGTCAATGTAGATCAAAATCCTTATTAAAACCTATTTTCGGAAATGGAATAGCCATTATGCATCTTCCTAAGTAATTGAAATCGTGATCTGGGCACTCTAGAAACTAAAATCCACACTACAACAGACTGGTCATCACAAGAAATTCTGAAAATAAGTTAATTTGAAATCAACGATATCTCCCTCATCCGGACTCTAATTCGACCAATTTGTTTTTTTTTTTTTTTAATTCAGTTATTTTTCAAGAGGAGCTTAGATCTTCAATTTCTTAAAATTATGAACAAAAATTAGGAAAAAATTATTGGAGAGTCGACATCCATGATTTTCCATGGAAAAAATAAATAAATAAATTGATTTTAAATCAATGATATCTCCCCCCTTCGGACTCTAATTCAGATGATTTTTTTTTTAATTTGAGTGATTTTTCGAGAGGAGCTTAGATATGCAATTATTTTCTTGAAATTCTGAACAAAAATCTAAAAAATAAATGATTGGAAAGTCACCATCCACGAATATCTTGTCAGAAAATTTTCTACAAAATCGTTGATTTTAACTCAATGATATGTCCTCCGTCCGAGCTCTGATTCAAATGATTTTTTTTTTTAAATGGGGTAGCTTTTCACAAGGAATTTAGATCTGCAAATTTTTATTTTTATTTTTGGCACCAAATTTTCTTATCTGATCTGCAAACTTGTTGCTCACTATTTTTCCCAAAACAATCCTACAAAAAAGGGGGAAAAAACTCCCTTCTTTTCCCAAGAAATATATCTAATACCACTTGTAGTAGATCTGACATGAAAATATAATAAATTACTTAATAAAATAAATCCAAGTGCCAATACATGAGTAAGATAGAAATGATTCTCTTTATTAATCAAAACCCTTAAGGTAGGGGCAACACCATATAATTACTCTTTAAGTAAGGAGAATGCTTCTCAAGTCATATGCTTGATAATAAAAAACAATGTTCAACATCCCTCAATGGAGAGTCTCTAGCCTCTATATAGGCTTCATACATACAATCCATGGGTAATTACCATGAGTCTCTCAAACCATACATCCATTACCATGGGCTTATCATATTATTTCCTAACTACTTTTGGTCCCTTGCATAATGCAGGTTAACCACTTTATTTATTAACTATGGCCCATTTATTTATCATCCTTAATCATTAAACCATATTATTTGTTGAAAATGCAGCAAGAAAGTCTCAATTTGATTTTGGCTTGGTCAAATTGAGAAAATTTGAATTTCCACATCAGCAGCCAACTTGGATGCAGTTAACATGTGTGACATGGCTCTTGTCACTTAGTTAGCCCAGTAAATTTGAGTTATAGGAATTGGATTTCAATTAAGCATGTGTGATTGCTAATTTTTAGCAATCAAGGTCAGATATTTCAAGTTGTTTTCAGTTAAACTAGTTCTAATTATTAAAGGAACTAATGGAAGTTCAGTTGTGTAGTGGGACTTTAGTCTAACTTAGTGATCATCTAGTTAATTGATCAATGAGCCAAAAATAGCTAGTGCATGCAGATAATTCGATCTCCCTAGTTGTGGTGGAGATTCCAAGGCAATGAAACATCTGTTATAGACTAATATTGAATGTATAACTATTGTTTACAGTCAAATGATCAAACTTGGAAATTGCGGAAGAATTTTGGAGGAAATTCCTAAATAATAGGGTCTAATTTCCTCAAGAATTGAGCAAGGAAATAGGATCTCAAACATAGGCATAAATTGAAGAAGTTTGGGTTGGAGGTTCTCTGTGAGCAAAGAGATAGGTTATTCACTTGCAGGTTGAACTCAGATTGAGCTAGCAATTGTAATACATATATATTCATTAGATTAATGCAAATAGGCAAAGGGGTTTATAGCATATTTCTTTCCCCTAGAAAATTATTTTGTGCATGTGTTATTTCTCGTTGCATGTTTGTGATTTATGTTCTAAATTTTGAATTGAATTATGTAGAGCAGTAGAGTAGGATTGTGTCTTATTAATTAGATTAAAATTTCATGAGCAGTTACAATTCTACAACATAATTTCTATAATATTCCCTTGGGTACCTCCCTCTATACCTCATATTATCCCCCCTAGGTATACTAAAATATCTAATTATGGAAAAGGATCAACCACCTTGGATAGGAAACAAGGGATGACCTTATGACAAGTGGGATAGGTTCCCCGTTGTGAGGATAGAGAGGTACCTGGAGAACCATGAGGTAGTAGGAACTCTTGGAAACCACAAAGATCTGTAACATTCTTTTCCTAGTTAGTTGCACATCCTGGAGGTAGTGGCACATCCAGAGGGACTGTGGGTGCACTACTTAGGTCGTGGGGCTAATGGGGCATTTGAGCCTATGAGTTGGAAGTTACTAGGTTTGGTAACTCAACTTGGTTATGCATAGTACTAATATGTACCTAGATTGGATAAGTCATTTCCCTATGGAATCAAAGCCCCAACTCGAGGTTGACCCACAACTGAGAGAAAATGAGAAGTGTGGTCTATATCTAGGAGGAACATCTGAGGTCTAGAACCAATTAGTAACTTTTACTAGATAAGTGTTATTTTTAATATTCATTTGAATTTTGTTGCCACTAAAATTATGTACTCTTATTTATTTCATATGCATAACAAACCAATGATGTACTTATGTTATTATAATTCATGTGCAAGAGATCATTAAGTTATAGTACATATCTATTTATGCATATCATACATACAAGAAACAAAATAAAGAGAAAATTTCAAATAATCATGTTACATTGGTAACAAGTGTATTAATATGACCCAACGGGTGGATGGGTGTGTTGCACATGGTATTAGAACCTAGGTTTATAACACGAGTTGTATGGGTTAAAATTTTCTTATAGAGGAAAATTCCATGTTTCTAGGCAATCGTTTGATGAAATTTGTAGGGAATGGAGATGGGAAGTGATGGGTCCCGAAAATGTTTTATTTTTTCCCTTACCCACCTCTTTTTCACACAATTTTGACCTAAACCTATACATGCTTATCCTCTATTTTAATGTGATTTCTGTATAAAATTATTGCAAATACAATATCTTACAAATCTAGGTAGGAATATTTATATGTAATGTAATAATTGTTTGATTTGTGTGCTTTTCTAAAAACTTTGTGACCAATACAAACCACTAACCCTAATTTATGCAGTGTCCGCACCTAGGTGGCTTCCTATACCACGCATTCAAAGTCAACGTTTAGTAATGTGAGCTGGAAGTCAGATTGTTCGACGAGATCAGGAAAAATATTTTGTTTCCCTCCATCATTGTAACATCCCGAGAAAGAGGGGCAAAGACTCAATGTTCGACTCCTACAGGAAAATCTAGTTTTAAGTGTCCAAGTCTAGGCAATTTGGTTTTCTAATAGACATAAATTGGATCTTACATCTAACTATTTCTAAATGAGAGTCGGCATTGGTGCCTCTTTGTTATTCATTATGATGTATAAATTGTATAACTGGTCCTGCGAGAAAAACTAGTGAGAATAGGGAGATGTTGTTGAAGTTCTCACTCCTCAAAATGGATGAACTTGTGGTGTGAATATTGTTTATAAATATAAATTATATGCAATATGTTTATTTATATGTGTGATTTGTGTTATGTTACATTATTAATTCCTTGTTCCTGTAAGTTATTTCATTAATCTGTGTGTGGAATTTGGTCTGGTAAGGCCCCACCAGCCTAGCTCCGCAATCCTTTGTATATTATTTGTAGATTAAATGTGTGTGTTGTGGATTGGAGCATTGTTGTATAATTTCAATTTTAAATACTATATTAATTTATTGGTATCATATTGACCTAATATTGAAGATTGTTGTTTCATGCTTACACGAGTCTCTTTGAATATATGAGTTGGTTTTGAATATTTATTTCATTGATGAAACACACTTTTTTATTTTTATTTCATTGATGAAATGCATATTTGAGTCCCTATTTTGTTAATGAAAATGCGCAGTCATTGTTCTGAAATGGATGCACGCCTTTTGGATCTAGTTTCTCGAGGGTTTCAATATTGATTCGAGATTTTTGAGGGTTTTATGTAAATCTGGGATTGTTGAAGGTTTTGATATCGATTTGAGACTATTGAGGGTTTGTATAGTTTTGATTCATTGTTTCTTTCTCATGTGACTGTCTATTTTTCCATTGATTGTTCGAATCCTCTTTTGAATTGACTGTTAAGTATTTCAAAAATGGTGAGTCTTGGGGTAAGGACCGATATTTCTTGTGTTATCATTTTTATTGTTGGTCGGGATACCCAATCAATTGATGAAACAAGCCTAACTTGTTGTATTTTCATAAGTCTTAGTGATTGGTTCATAGGTAGACTTTGTCCTGAGCTTTTCTTCAAACCCTTTACTATTTCATCCCAAATATTATGTTTTTATCATATCTTGCACAGTCCTTGGTGTTTGTATTACTGGATCGAGACACTACTTGTTCCCTTTTATGGGTAAGCAAAGGTGATTTTGTTCTTTTCATCTCTAATCTGGGTTGAGTCTAGGAATATGGTTGTTTATACCATTATAGGTACTACACGGGGTACAGGTAGTATATTAAGTATAGGAATTTGAAGATAACAAAGCATTATTTTCAATTACTTTGTTTTTATTTGATATTTTGTGTTACATTTTATTTATTGAACGTTGTGAGAGTTGTGAGTATAAATCATTTCATGAAGCGTGTGATGAATTTTTTATTGATTGTTACTTTGCTAAGATTCGACACAGCAGTGTGATTTTATTTATTGGGCCTTCCACATATATACTTGTAGACATAATTTATACATGGTTTGAAGATTGACGAAATGCATTTGCATTGAGATATTTCATTAATACATGTGATGCATTGGATCACAGATTTTTGCTTGGATGGTGAGGTTGTGATTTTGAAATTTTTGTCTATATTTGAATATTGATGGTAGTTTAATTTTTTTAATAAGCTACCCTCTTTCTCTATAGAAAAGGATTGACTAAAGGAGTGAAAATTTAAGTAGAGAACATGTTTTAAGTTTTTAGGGTGGGATAATTGCTTGTGATTTGATTTGATTTAAGTAAAATTAGATAGGGTAAAGAGTATTTGTGGTACATATAGTACTATGCCTCGAAGTCAGTGATTCTAGATTGAAAAAAATAAATGTTGAGTCAAAAATAAACCAATACTACAACCAACATTTTGGCATCATTGTCAGGGAGGTTCCTAGGAGATTCTGGTAATCACTTCAGCATTTGTTTCCAACTCTAGAGGTAAATTTTCGGGGTATTTTTTTAGCAGGAGTGCCTCTTTTTGTTTTTGAATAGGAGGGGTAATTATTCATACTGATATTAATGTGTTTTTATTTACTGCAACATTTAAATTTGGATTGAACTGATTTTCTCTAGCAAGAGTTTTTACGATTTTTTTATTATTTTTTTATTTTTTTTTCTTTAAAATGCATGACTAGGAGAGGTAGGGGTCCGAAGCCCAAGAAGGGTAGAGGAAATATTGGTAAATTTGAGTTTTTTTTCTCATGGTGGGCCTTCTGTTACAGGAAAAAAGTCCAAGTAGACAAAAACCAATCAGGATGTTACTTTCCTCCTATATTCTGGAGACAGTAATTCAGGGGTATCTCAGCTTTTGGTGAAGAAAAACTATAATTTTGAAATTGAAAAAGTAAATTTAAAATTGATTCAGCCTTCCCAGTCTATAGGGGGTAATTTTTTTGGAGGAAAAATGATGGCAGATCATGAAGAAGTTCATGGTGAAGGTGTTGGTGAGAATCAGCTACAGGAAGAAAATTCCACCCTTGGCTTCCAAATTATGGACCCTGTTGGGGAAATCATATGAATGATACATCACCACAAATTAAATATCAACCAAGGAATCGTAATCAGTAGAGATGATTCACTATATGTGTTGATAACAGATAAGTTCCTATGTTTGTTGAGTATAGCCTAAATAATAAGTACTTCAAAACTAATACTTCGCTCCATAAATTTTAATATAGCTTCATCACACAAATTAAAGATCAAAAATCACAACTCATAAATAAAAGCTTGACAAGACTGTAAGCTAAATGGTCTTGCTCAGGTAACAAGTTTATCCATTTACAATCTCATGAAATAGAAAGATGGATTTAACTCTTTTTTCCTATAGTAGATGATCTCAATTACTACACTAAAATAGATTCACTGCATTCAAACATTAAACAAAGCAACTAGAACTAGTTCTGAAGAAAACTTTGCATTCTAGTACACGAAATGTATGACGAGAGTCTTCACTAACAACACATGTAGGTGAATGGTGAGATCTCTGATCTTAACCTTCTTGTTCTTCAAAATATCAATCAACAATTAAATGTGAAGCCTAATAAATACAAATAGAATTCATAAAACTAATGAATTGTCACTCAGAAATTACTTGCATAAAATAGGACTTAAATCACATCAAACATTAAGTCACTCTTCAAAAATAAATAAAACTATAGGCATAATAAAGATAATAGAAACTTTCCTTGATGGCTTCGATGGGCCCTTGACGAGCTATCAAGGAAATCTTGAAGAACTTATAGAACCAAAGAATCTATTAACACAACGAACTTCATCAATTGTTGCGCATATCATTAATTTCAAAGGAAAGGATTACAAAACATAATGGTTCAACATCATAACAATATTGTGTAAATATTGATATTATCTCTGTCTTTCGCTAATTGGCTATCATATACAAGCCTTCTCTCATAACTAAATGCTCATTACATCCAAGGCCTAATAAAATATTATTAAATCATTAAATAATTTTACAGCTTAGCTCATATCACATATTCGGCTTCATCCTCATGACACGTAGTGTATGAGGAGGAAGCATATCTCTATTTTCTATGAAGGGATGATGCCTTTGACTAACAATTTCATTGGTCTGATCGAAGACAATTCGCTCAACCACCGAACTTGGAAAGTAGGGTCTGGTACCAAAATAACACAGTCAATGTAAGTGGTACCATATTAACACAATCAGTACAGGAACAGAAGTATCAAATGGTTGTTGTCGGTGCCAGATGAACAGAGGTGTCGGATCACTATTGTCGGTGTCGGAAGAACACAAGTTCATGGTGAATATAGGTACACTAGTAAACAGGAACACGATCAGTTGATCAACAAATACATGGGTACCGAGCGAGAACATGAGTACCATATCGATAACGTTGGTACAGGATAAGTAGGAGCACCAGTACCGAATCGATACATTGGTACCAGATGAGTAGGAACATTGTCTAGACATCTATGTGATCAAATCCAATTAATTAGAGAGTATAAGTAATCAATAATTCTATTTATACTACAAGAAAACATAAAAATCATGCTTTGAAATATAAATTACCTCATAGATACATAAGGATGCTAAAATGTATGTTCTTGAAGAAGATAGGAAAGTATTAAATAGGTTTGAGGTGAAATTGGTCAAAAATATAAGACAATATAGGGTAATATATGCATAAAAAAGGAGACCCAACATTGCCCCATGCTCAAGTTATTGAATTTCCTCATACAAAAAGTGGTAAACCATTCCTCAAAATTTCAAAAATGGAGTCTTCTCACAGCTTTCATGAACATCAGTTGTTTGGATCTAAGATATTCACACTTGAGGCCTCTTCCTTGAGTTCCCTTTAAATAACCCTAGTATAGTGTATGTGGCGAAGAACCTTATTAATCTTGGTGGAGACCTCATCATACTCATCCTGCAACCTCTGGTTATTCTCCTTTAATTGCTCGTTCTCTTTCTTGAGGTATTTTTCCAACAACTTATATTCTTTCAGTTCTTCCCTTAGTTTTTCATTTTTCCACTAAATTTCTCAATTTTGATATGATCGCTAGTTAGAAAACTAGCAGGTTCAATTGTTGCATTCTTAGTGGTTTCTTTACTAGCTGCCTCAACTTATTTCCTTAATTCTTTCAAAATTTCTATAACTAATTCCTCCGTTTCATTAAGCATTTCATTATGTGCATGTTCCTTTTCATGTGAAGCTGAGACATCTATTGGATTTTTTGGAAGAGAAGGAGTATGAGTGGTCATTACCAGTTTTTCCATGCTCCTGGTAGTCCAGAGTGGAGGTGTTGATGACTCACTAGATTTGATGGCGAGAGTGAGGATACTATCCCGAAACGAACTTCTCTTCTTCCCTTTTTCCTATGACATAGACTCTGTAATTTCTTATTTATGTGCATGTTTCTCCTTTTTCTCAGAATTTTGTGCCCTGACACTCTTTTCATTGGTTCTCTACTTCTTCACATTTTTAACACTTAGTGCAGGAGTCTCTTCCTGAGGTAACTCAACATCTCCCTCTGAAGTAATTCTTGTGAGCTCTCTTTTATCATGATCAGCTGGCTTTTTCTTATTCTTCTTCTCACTTGTTGAAATTTTACTTGGAGTGGGTGAATTGAGAGGGGTATCTTACCCTTTGATGGTCTCTTTACTATTGGTGTGGGAGTTTTGTCCGACTTATTAACAGACCTTGATGGAGTAGAGTTATCAATTCCTTATTTAGACTTTGACCTCCTCTGTTTCTTCTTACAACTCTCTTGCCTGCTATCTAGGTCCTTATTTCTATCCTCTGGCATGCTTTCCTCTATGTGCTTGGAACCTTCTCCTTAAGAAAAATGTTGTGAAAGGAATGTCTTCCAATTGCTACCATGCTTATTATCTCATGAATAACTAAGAATTTTATTAACCCATGATGGTAGATGCTAGTTTCAACCTTTTTAGAGGTTGATTTAACTCCTCTTACCATCTTGTTTAAACTCATCCAAAGGAAATATGGAAATTTTATTTGAGGTCCTCCTTCAAAATGTAACAAAATACTTAAATGGTAAACAAAGGTGACAACATACCTACCTTCACAAGTCAAGAAAATTTTCAATATATTGAGCATCAGCCTATATTCCTCTTTGAACCAATTCCTCGAGATGCCTTTAGTCCAATCAGGGCTCAAATTTTCATGTTTTAAGAACTTTTGACAGAGATCTTTGTTAATGCTTGCACCCTTAAATTATTTCTCCTTTGCATCCAGTAATCTCGTGGCCTTTGCTATGGTAGCCTCTGTGATTTTCAATTGCAGACCTCCTAGCTAGACATTCTCACCATCATAATTTTGAGTGAAGTCACGAGAAACACCATCATGGTACCCTTTTAACTTCTTAAGGAACAGAATCAAACCGGCCTACTCGAACTTTTCCTTACACAACCGATATCCCTTAGTTTCTCTATAAGTTTGACACTTTGGTTCATTTCTATCTACCCCCATGTCAGCTTAAAGAGAAAGTCTCGGACTTTGGAAGGGTTTAGTACCGGAGATGATAACAGAGTACCGTAAGTGGTGACATGGGGTACTGGAAATGGTGTTAACAGGGTACCAAAAATGGTATTATAGAGTACTGGATAAATCAGTGGGGGCTCGTTAAATGAAGGTTGAAGGCTACGCAACAGAGAAATGATGCTCATCTATATGGCAAAGCCATCCAGAGGAGAATTTATAATTCGAAAGGGAATAAGTAACGGTCAAAATGATGTCATAATTACAAGGTGATTTCATACAAGTTGATGACGACAGAGCTTATTTAGAAATCATCTATGTTTATGGTGTCGAACTTCATTCAAATGAATGATGAATACGGTGGAGAAAATGTGGTGGAGTACATCAGTATAAGACGGTATATGTCAAGGTTTCGTTACTAATTCATCATCATCATTCAACTTACTGTTATAAAATGGTGGTAAATCATTGTTTAAACAACCCACGGAGGTAGAAGCTTGATCATGAGATATTCAACATGTAATTCATTTGCTTAAGTTATGATTGGCATCCATCCAATCACACCCATAATTATACAATTCAATCATATTATAAAAAAAGATTTTTTTTCTTAGAAAAACAAGGAAATAAAGGTAAACACTTTAGGATTAGGATAGGGGTTTAACAATTAAGGGTAATAGAAGGTTTATGAGGGTAATTACATTTTCATCAGACGATTAATATGAATCATAATAGCATAAAATAAAATACGGACCTCATACCTCCATTATCAGGTCAACAAGAAAGATTTTTTGAGTACCAGTTGAAAATTTTTTACCAGTATTGGACGAACACAAGAGACTTATTTCCAGTACCGGATGAAATTTTAATGAATGTATAGCCTTGAAATTGGAATATTCTAGGCTTCTCTTTGTATATTACCATTTTCTGAGAGTCAAATTGGAGTATATTTTCTTGATATTGATGTTGCATGTGAACTTATTTTGCTAGAAAAATTACAAACAACACACACTCGTACATGAATTCTAAAATTGCAGTGGAAATGCCAGAAAATGAGGCAAAAGAAGTCAAAGATCAGGCTCTAAGTTCTGCAACCATAAGGCATTTTGTAGTTGTATATCCTCCTCTTTTTGGAACCAATCTAACCTATGTTTTTGTTGCCACTTCCATTTTATTGGAAAATGACCCTAATTACTACTATTTTTCTATGGATTTTTCTCGAGCCCAGATCAGTTAATGCTCATCGGTGTTTACAATTTTTTAGAGTCCGAAAACTTAAAGAAAACTCCTTCCACTCTCTCTTGGATTTTTCTCGAGCCCGTGCTTGTTCATGCTCACCAGCTGTTTTCTGGGCTTTTAGGAGTCTCAAAAACTTAAAGAAAACTCCATTCATTGTCTCATGGATTTTTCTTGAGCTCAAAGCAACATGATCACAGTATTTTCAAGTTTTAGGAATCTGAAAAACTTAAACAAACTCATTAGGATCTTTTCCTACAACAATCTTACCAAGGTCGATACCGTAGAGATCTATCGATACCGTAGAGATCTACATAAAAAACCTCGAAGACTTTATAGTGAAGGGGAAGAAAGAATCCAGAGGCAAAGTTAGCTGTTCTCGTATCAGAAACAACACTAAGGATGTGGCATCGTAAATTTGATACCTATATATGGGGACTTGGCTTCACCAGAAGCAAGGAGGATCACTGTGTTTATTTTGAATTAATTGGTGACCGTGTTATTTATTTGGTCTTGTATGTGGATGATATGTTGTTTATTGGAAATGACAAAGAAATTATCCAAGATTTGAAGACCCAACTGTTCTCCAAATTCGACATGAAGGATCTTGGTGCTGCAAACTATATTTTGGGCATGGAGATTAAGAGACTTTAGTAAAGATAGCTTTGGTTAAACTCGAGAAGTATGTCAAGACTATATTGCGAGGTTCAACAGGTGATAGTAAACCTATGGAATGCTCCGATTCTCAGAGTGTAAAGTTGTCTCTGCCGTCGTTGTCCCAAGACACAAGAAGAAGAGGAGGATATGTCCTGTTCCATATGGGCAAGCAGAATATATGCAATGGTCTCAGATTAGACCAGAGATTATATGCAATGGGATTATTGAAAAATTTAGTCAAACCTGTGGAAGGAGCATTGGACGAAAGAAAGGAAGGGTTTTCGATATTCACGCCCTTCTGTAATTAGTGATTATATTGCCTTTCTCTACTGTGGAAGACCAGGATTGGAAAGAATGTTGGACATTCATGGCTTTGTTGATGCAGACTGGGCTGGAGATCTGGACCAAAGAAGATCTACAAGTGGGTATATGTTTAGCCTATTTGGAGGCGCAGTCAGTTGGATGAGTAAAAGACAGTCTATAGTGGCACTTTCAACTACAGAGGCAGAATACATAGCAGCCACTCATGCAAGCAAGGAAGCAGTTTGGTTGCAGAGATTGTGTTCAAGTATGGGGTTGTTACAGCAAGCTATAAGGATAGACTGTGATAGCCAAAGTGCAATTTTCTTGGCTAAGAACCCTGCTTATCATTCAAAGACAAAGCACATTGATGTTCAATATCACTTTGTTAGAGATATGGTTGAGGCTAAAAGGGTGTTGCCGGTAAAGGTGGACACTTTGAAGAATGTTGCAGATGCATTGACGAAGTCTGTGAGCACTCAGAAGTTCTCTTGGTGTAGAGAAACAATGGGTGTTGAAGAATTGGGCCAATGACTAAGCTCTCCTGTGGCCCCCTGTGGAAAGAAAACAAGAAGTGGGAGAATGTTGGGTATGTGTTATATTCTTTCCACGATTGGCCCCACGCGCTGTATGTTGCGTCGGGCGTAGCTGGGGGGTCACGAGGGGCGAAGCAGTCCCCACCGTTGGGGTCCAAAATTTGTTTTTTGTGCGGACCCACTCATAGGCGGATCCACCCATGGTTTTGTGCATGGTTTTGCACATGGTTTTGGGGTTCGATGGTTTTCGGCCCCTGGTATTTTTGTAGATCCGGTCAAGGGAACTACGGTTATGTTCTAATCCAGGGTTAATGGATTGGGGTTTATTTATGCTTTGGCATGTATATATATGTGTTGTAACACTAAAAGGAATATAATGAAAAATCAATCTATTCGTCCCGATTTGGGATCCAGGGGAAAATCTATGTGTTTATTTATTTTATGTTTTATGTTCTCGCTATTTATTTTTATTTCAAGATTCAAGCCAGGAGATACCGTACAAAAAGGAAACCTACAACAACCATCATCCAAAACGCATCCTCCTCAGTTTTCATGACGAGTAGTAACAATGCAACCACATAATTTAAGCCCTAGAAATAGCCAACATGGGAGTCATGAAAAGAGTATCCAACAAGCATCTTTCGTAGATATTCATGACCCTCAGGAGTATCCAACTAGGGATGATAAGGGAAATTCTGTGGAAAATCATGATCGATCTACTGCGTTGCAGCAGTGACATTCCCTTGAACAGCCTTTAAAAGATCTTCATAGTAGCTATTTGGCACAGTTGATTGTTTCGTTACAACAACTGAAATTAAAAGTCAGACCTTCGGCCTTATTGCAAGCGGGATCACTATACACAAGATTAGGGCCCCCGGATTTGAATAATTAGCATAATCTATGCATTCCTTGAATCAAGTGCAGTAACACGAGTGTAGTGTAGGAATTCTTCAAAGTGTGGGCAACCCATAGTGCAGGAATCCCAATTGGTACAGGAACCTGTTGCATAGTATAGGAAGGTGAATGCAAGATCAAGACCTGTTGGCCTATGCATATAATCAACTCAGTTTTAAACCTGCAAACATACAAACTATTATTAACGATGCTTTTCATGTTTAAATCTCGTTAAAACAGGGGAATAGCAAATACTTACTCTATTATCTCCAAGAATGCACAAAACTACGATAATTATTATTTAAACTAAACAAAAGCATGAGGGATTCCAAGTAAAAGGTGATATAAAGCAAGGCAAAACAGAGGCCCAACATCCCCCCATGTTGACCTTCTTGCATGTCCTTATGCAAGAAAATAAATTGTTGTATTGTCGCTCCCTTGCAAAAAAACAAGATTAACACATTCATGGACACTTATAATAATCTTCCTGCAATCTTGTGTGATCAATATTTCCCTCACTAGATAGAGCTTGTTCCAAAAGTAGAGTTTCTACTAGAATCTTTGTTTATTTAGATTGATTTCAAGAACATCTAACACAAGGGCTACCATAGGAACACCAAATTGCACGAATGGTGTTATTACTTGAATAAAATAGCCAACAATTAAAATTTCCACAAACACTTATTTCCACAAAAGCAACCAAGTAAATCATAGTGTAAACTTAACTTTAATACCACAGGCATGGCCCTACTACCATCAGGCATCAATAGCCTTGACAGGGATGCCTTTTGACCCACAAAATTCCTGTGTCCATCTATTAGATATATATTCAGATTCATTTAAAGAATTTACATTTGGTTTTAATTGAAGTTCATTGTCTTGGCTTGGTAACCAACTAACGATAGTTCCATTCACAAGAAATGACAAGAAATAACAAGTCTGCTCATGATGAGACCTCTTGTCTTCTGGATTTTCAACTGAAAGCCATTACCCTAGCTTGGTAACCAGTAGCGGTAATGTCGTTCTTGTTAGGACCCATGACCATGGTAGGTCAGCTCGTAATGGGACCTCCTATCCATCAATGAATCTATCTTATGCAAAAACTCTAATTATGATCAACCTTAAATAGGTTACTTAATAGTTGGGGAGGTGATTCTGCTCCTTAAGAGCACGGG
>JAXQQM020059295.1:0-42166 GCA_034641835.2 Pinus albicaulis | reverse complement strand
TTTACAAGGTTTAAAAAATGCTTATATTAAAATATATTATATAAATGTAATTTTCAATTTTATAAAATTAAAAAAAATTCTTATATTATATAAATATAATTTCCAATTTTATAAAATTATAAAAAATGTTGACGAAATTTAAAGTGTATATATATATATATATTAAACAATCATGACTTTATTTTATTTTATTACGCTCTTTTCATATTCAAGTAGTTATGTGTTAAAAGCCTAAACATGTATTATATATATGGTGAAGAAACCCTAGACCCTGTGTTTTGTAACACCAACCATGGAAATGCCAATTAAAGTACTTATTGGATATACTTTCAAACAATTAGGTAGACGGGGAAGCGTCAAATGCCTTTTCTGCGCTTGAGGATTATCTTTTACAAATTAACATTATCAAGTACCTTTGGTGGTTTCATTTATGGTGTGGCACATTTTTCTTTTGTTTTTAGTGCACTATGAATTTCACTAACTTTAGTGATGGTCTTTATACTTGGTCATTATATCTAAATGTATGTAATATATAGAAACTAGCATTTGCCCCTAAGGGTGCAAAGGCACACAGAAGGAGTCGACTTTGTAATAAATATTTGTGCCTATGATAGAGTTTGGCCTGGTCGTGCGTGTTTTGATTGAGATTAAGAATTGACATTTTCGAATAAATTAAATGTTAAGAATAATGAAATACTATTTATAGTTTAAATAGAAATGCATATGAATTGAGTGCGATGTAGAGGTAGTGTTGGAGGAAACAAGGATGTAGAGATGGAAGGCATGAGGAAGTAGGAGGCAAGGGAAGGGGGGTGATTTTTGTTTTTGCTTAGTGAAAAACATTAAGAAAGTTAACTGAATAATAAGAACAATAAACATGATTGATTGTTAAAGTTTTGGTAGA
The DNA here is from genome assembly GCA_034641835.2 of Pinus albicaulis. Classification (NCBI taxonomy): domain Eukaryota; kingdom Viridiplantae; phylum Streptophyta; class Pinopsida; order Pinales; family Pinaceae; genus Pinus; species Pinus albicaulis. Next base: position 41,262 of record JAXQQM020059295.1, on the reverse strand, counting down.
AATATCAAAGAATATTTATTTTGAAAAAAATTTCAATTTATTGTTAGTTACAGAAAAGAAAAAAAGAAAACGAAATGTTAAATAGTGTGTCAAGTGAATCCATGTACATGCTTTGTTTAATAATAAATATAAAAATGAATTTGGACTAAATAGAAAATCAAGAAATAAAATATGAAGAAATAAAGAAAATAAATAAATAGAAATGGAATAAAATAAAGATAAAATTATAAATAAAAATAAAATAGATAAATTAAATTTGTAATTTGAAAGTAAAAATAAAATAAATAAATAATTTAAAATAAAATAAAATACCAAATGCTTTGAGCTAATTTTATTCCTTATTACAAGTTAAATAAAATTGAGATTTTTTTTCTTTAAAAAACACACACACACACACACACACACACACACACACACATATATATATATATATATTTTAATTGATAATTTTAATTTTAATATTTTTTGTGCATAAAATTAATAAAAATTAATTATATTGTATTCTAAAAATTATAAAATTGATATTTTTATTTTTCATTTATTTCTAATTCTATTAATATTAATTTATTCTTAAAGAATTAAAGAATTATAATATGATTTAAATATAAAAATATATTAAATCTTTATTTATTGAAAGACCAATTTTTAAAATGTATTTATTTTATCATTTAATTTATATAGTTTATTAATTTCTTTTGACTAATTAATTTAAAAAATATAGCTTCAAAAATACATTTTTTAAAAGTATTTAAAGAAATTATTTTTTTCATATTTTATAATAAAAAATATATATATAATTAATTGTTTTTATTGAACTTTATTTCATCACTTTTACACCACTTTTTTGCTATAAAAAGAATGGACAGATCTGGCATTTGTTAAAGGGAGACTTTGCAATGTATTTCTGAACCGGAATATGGAATGGAAAAATAAGGAACCCAAATATGAAATGAGCCTAAATGTCCATCGACATACTTTTATTGATCCATAAACCTTAATACATTTTTAAATTATAGGAGCAGCAGGGAATACGAATATAAATAATAATACTGCTTTGCTTTTAAATGGACCGCAGATGCAATGAAGACTATGATTATTTATTCAAAGTGATGTTCACAGGGGACTCCAGCGTGGGTAAGTCCAACATCATCTCCAGAGTGACTCGCAACTGTTTCTCCTATCAGTGTAAGCCCACTGTTGGCGTTGAATTCGCGATTTACACCACTCAGGTACTAATTTTAAAATACCCATTTTGATACATATTGAAATAGAAGTGCACAGCCTCATGAATGAATGATATTGACCTCAAAATTCCAATTTTAGTCTCTATTTGTTAGAGGGAGTCATGAAATTTGAATCTAGAGTACTGCGATCACCATTTTAAGAGCTAAAGCTTCTGATCTAATTACCACCATTGAAATTTCATGAGTTAATATGATCTCCAACTGGGAATCGCCTATATATGCTCAATCTAAGGTGACCCCTTAATTGGTTGCAATGAACAGGGCAGAAGAGGAAGCGATGTTTAAGCATGGATCTGAAGAGATATAGAAGAAATAATGCAAGCCCTGCTCAATGAACAAATTTGTCATTTATCTCAATTCTGAAGTTATACACTTCGTTTATTGTTTGGCACCATTAGTTGAGGTTGTAACTGTAATCCAATATTAACCTCCGGGTTTTTTTATTAAATTTCGCACATCTTCGTGAAACGTCCGCCGTCCGATGGTGACACTTCAGATCGACGGTCTGTACACATTTCGCGCGGCATCTTCAACCGATGTATAACGCGCGAAGGTGCGTTTTACCCGGCGGTTTTGAAACAGTGGTCTAGCCACGTGTCATTTAATCTATGGAATCGCTGTGATTTGTTCAATACCGCCTGCTCCGGAAAAGCAGTGCAGAATGGCAGGGTGGTTTTCGGAAAGACTCTGTTACTCTGTTTGCTCCCAGCGATTCAGCCGTCTGCATGAATTTTTCGGTCCCGCCAGAAGATTTCTCTACTACTCGCCTGAATCACCACATTGTGAAGGGGGTTTTCAGCTTCCAGGACCTGGAAAGGCTCTCCGACGGAACCCAGCTGGAAACGGCCTGGTAATCACCAAGGCGAATGCGTCTGACCTCGAGCTCTTGGCATCCAAGAATCTACATCAATGGAGTAGCGGTTTGGCATAAATCGTTTTCTTGCAGAAGCCCCACCTCCGCTTTCTTTCGGAACACCAAGATCTGGACCAGCATTGCCCGATGGACCAATTGACTGGATGTGGGTTTGTCGTGTCTGGTGAGCAGTATCCTTGTAGTTTACGGCATTGATAAAACACAGTCACTATACGCGCATATATGAGGGAAAAATACGCACTGAGATCAACCAGAAAGGTACGGTTTTGACAGGTCATGGAGTCCTGCAACGCTCTCTGTAGTTTGATTTTGCTGTGCTTGATCGGATTTGCCCATTTAATTTAAGTTGCATTTTATTTTCGTCTCACTGTCTTATCAAAGAATATATTGTACAACACCATTCATTCCAAACTCGTCCCTAGGGAGATTTCTGCGTTCACAGAGTTCTTCATAATTCGTATGTAGAATGGACTCGCAAAAGCGCCGAACGATGCCATGTGGGATAATAAGGTGGGATTTTCAGATGTGGTGACTGTTGAATCACAGAGCAAAGAGCAAGTGAAGGGAAGGTTATGTCAAGCTGTGTAGTCACTATATCTGCACAGGTACTAAATTTTAAAGCAACGTTTTTTTGTTTTCACACCATACACAGGCAATTAGAACGCCCCCACAACTTCATCGCATCACATTGTAACCATTATTCTGAAACATAGCCAAATCTGCGCTAAAACAAATTTAAACAAAAGAACCGATCCTCTGACAAACTAGACCCTTAATGACTTGAAATTCGATTCGATCGTTGGGTTGAGGAATCGGGGCTACAACATCTTGGCCTTGGGCCTACCGATCAAATCCCCTGAGCTTGTGGGTTTGCACAGTCTCACCATTTTCACGCTCAATGATGATTCGATTTTCGCCCCAGATGGCCAGGCTTTCGTGAACAATGTGAGGTATCATATTCTTCCCAACAAAAAATTGTTGTACGCAGACCTGCTTTCGATTCCTGTGGGGACTGTATTTGATACCCTGCTCCAGGGCCAGCGGCTTATGGTTACATCTACCAATCCCTTTTCCATCAATGGCGTCCGTCTCAAGAACCCTGATGCTTTTTCTAATGAGTGGATCGTGGTGCATGGAGTTCCTGCGCGCTTCACATTTTGGTGGTGATGCTCACATGTCTGCAACTGAATGCATTTATTTACTGCAGATTAATTTCATGTAGCCTTTCTTGTATCAAAGCTTCATCAGTTTTGTCAGTTGTAACTATTTTCCATGTAGCCTTTCTTGTATCAAAGCTTCATCAGATTTGTCAATTGCTTCCTTCCACAGTTAATACGTCCCAACAGCGTCACTCCTTCAACAACAAAATGACATCATTTTCACCATAGATAGAGTTCGATACTCCTTGAACCAACAAAGCCCGATTCTGACAGAGTCTCTATTCGTCCGGTCCGAACTGGAACAACGTATTCCACTTATTCGCCGAGAATAAGCATTCATGGAGAGACAAAGATTTATGGAAATTCACCCAGAACTGGCTCTTTCCGAATTCACCTCATGGATTTTCAAGGCATTATTCCTTGGCGTCATCAACCGTGAGGATCGACCGTCAGATTGCAAGTCTGCGCAGAGCAAGTCAAACCCCAAGGAGCCAACAACAGGGCCCGAACTAGACAGGTGGTACTCGACACGTGTCAGAGATTGTGTCGAAGACGACGAATCTCTACAGTGTCGCTACGAAAAGCTCCACAATAGAACACCTCTGCAGTAATTATATCAAGTATAATAAATTCTCTAATTTAATTTTTTATTAAATTTAAATAAGCTAGTTGTTTTTTTTCTCAGGTATATAAATATAAATAGTTTTATTAATATTAATATTTTTATTATGATTATATTTTGTAATGTAATAAATATTAAATATTCAAATTTTTATTATGTATAGATTTTGTAATGGAGTATCTCGTAAAGATATTTACTAAGTAAAAAAAAAAAAAATATATATATATATATATATATATATATATATATATATATATATTATTAATAAAATATTTTGATTTATTCAAATTATATATAAATATAATATAAAAGTAGTAATTATAATTTAATTAATTATAATTAATTATTAAATCAATTTAGATTCATCTTAATTTTAAATCTACTCAAGGTCAAAGGAATCAAATCTCTTGAAATGCAAAATTCTTCTAAAATGAAAAGAGATTTGATCTCTCTAAATTAAAATGGATCTAAGATAATAATAATGTTTATTTTTCTAATAACATATTATATAAATTTATTATTCAAATTTCAAATTATAAATATAATTAAGAAAATAGTCATTTTCATTTAATATTTAGATAGCCATATACAAATTAATAAAACTTATGCAATGCCCAATTCAAATTCAGTGGTGCTCCAAAAATATGTTACTAATTGAAATCAACCACCAAGTAAATGAAAGGTTAGATCAACTACCGATAAAATGAAAAATTAACTAAATTACTCATTAAAAACAATATGATGTAAATATATTGAAATATATAAAGGATTTAAATGCCTATAAATTAAATAAAAATATATATATTTCAAATTTGAAACATCATCAAATTAAATTAGTTAAAAAATTAGAATAATGTGTAATCATAGAAAAAAATTAGAAAGAAAAATTCATCCAACTTCTAATCAACATTGCTAAGCATAAGATTTCTATTAATAATACAAAATACTGAAGGAAAAATCGAGTAAAAAGGAATCGTGTTCCAATTCAGTTCAAAAATTAGCACGAGTTTATATATATATATATATATATATATATATATATATATATATATATATATATATATATATATATATTGTTGGGAAAACTAATTCATATTTGTCTCACTTGTGATTCTTTTTATCTAGAGGGTTTTGTTCCTATTATGTTTCCTAGATTAGTGTGTGGTTGAGAGAATCTCTCAACCAAGTGATTGTGTGTCCAAGATAGTTTTCCTATTTTTAGACAACACTTCATGTATTTATTTGTAACATTATTTAATTAATGATAATATAGATTTCCTTATGGAAATTTAGCATGGTATCAGAGCCTGTTTGGGCTTGGCCTTGGCCCCTCCAGGTTCGAGGGAAATAAAAGAGTATGTTTTTATTGTTTGTAGTTGTCCATTCATTCGGGCGGAGGTTGGCGAAGTGTGGACAAGTGTTTCCACTATTTTAAAGTCTCATGTTGACTGTGCTGCTCCAGAGCAGTGGAGGAATTCTTGCTGGAACCTGGGCGGAGGTGTATTGGAGCGGCAATGCTCTTGCTGACACCCATTGTTTGACGTGGTGTGAGGTCGTAACTGGATGGAGAAGGTGACTTGGATTGGTGGGTTGTTCACCTCTTCAGCTCGAGAGAAAATTTATAGGACTAAGGCGTGGAAGAGCATGAGCTCCTGGCTAAAAGACAACACTTCGATCATGTCGAGGTTTAAGCATTCAAGGATTAGGCTGAGGCAACGTGAATTTCTGTAAGAGGTTGTTTGTGGCTATTCGTGGTTGTTCATTGATAATTTTGGTTATTTGTTGTGGAGAACTTGCCGTACAAAGGAGGCATTTGAGGTGTTGGAAAGGCAGAGAGGAGAAACACAAAACAATTTACACACAAACCATATGAGTTGATGCTCTTCAATCTCTCTCAATCACACAGAATATAATGAAACTGGTGAAGGGTATTTATCCTTACTTGCTTGACATGCACACACTTACCAAACTCAACTTGACCATCACTCACTTCATTGACTCTCTAACTCACTTACCAAATTCATCTATCACGCAACTTGACTTTCTTACTTAACTGGTTGTCTAACTCTTCATGCGAGAGTAATTACCTTACTTTAACACTCCCCCTTAATTACGACTGTATTGGCTCAATATAACTCAAACAATAATTAACTATGCCTTCTAGGATTACAATAAAAATTGACTCAAATATCACTCAAACATCCCTGGTGGTATATGTCTCAACTAGGCTTACAATGACTCAAAACTTTTACAATTTTTCATTTTCTTTTTCTCTGCTTCCAAATTCTATATCCTCGAAATTGCTTCATTTTCTGTTGCACTTTCTTGTTGTAGACTTTTTTCACTTGTTGCTGCTGCAATTTTTCTTTAACTTGTCTCGAATTGTGCTGAAAAACAATTTGATCTTGTCTTTTACACCTTCCTCTTCAAATATTTGTTAAAACATGGATTGTTGCCATAACATTACATCTTCAAACTATCTTCTTTGATCTGCTTCTTACACTTCATATTCCTGAATTTCTTTCTACCATATTTCTTGATAACATAATCTTATCTCTTCTTGACTCCATTGTAGAAAAATGGTTTTACTGCATTCTTCCTTGTTTTTAGAAACTTCCATATCATTCTCTTCACATTCATCATCAGGTATTGTTGCTTTCTTCCTGTAATCTGCACACTCAAAATCATTATTCACCATTTCATTCAATTATTTTATTCCAGGTGCTACTTTAATACTCACATCAATTTGTTCAATTGGCTTCTGAATCCATTCTTCAATGAACTTCAAATCAGCATCGAACTTATTAACAACCTTATTTTCATCTTCTACTCCCATGCTATTTTGAGTACCTGCATATTCAAAAACAATGTTAAAAACACCTTTATTATTCTCTTCAGTGAGAGCTTCTTCCTCTTCCTCTTCCTTCTCTTCCTTCTTTTCAACTCTTTTACAAACCTCTGCTACTGCAAATATGTTGTCTTCTACTTGGCTTCCAAACACAAGTGGGTTTCTCTCACCAAATAACAACATATCAATATGTTCTTTTTGTTGCATCATGTGCAACGACTCATCACCATTTAATGGTTCTTCATCAAATTTAACTTCAAAAATTCTAATTGTTGGATCCACCAAAAAACTTTATTCTCTATTGATAGCTTTATCTAAGCCAAACTCAGTTGATGCTTGTTCACACACTGCTTCATGAGCAGTTCAACTGCTTCATATCTTGTTGCTACAAAAGCAACTTCAACCTTCAATGATTCATCAAACAAGACGTTTACAATATTACCATAATCAATCCTTATTTCAAAAATGAAACCACACATAACATCAAAATAATGTTCATCCACACTGTGGTGGGATATCTGAGCATGCATGTGCTCATTGTCAATTGTATTGCCAATTTCAGCTTTATCGAACTCACCAGCTTCGGCTGGATTCACCAATGCACATTTAACTTTGCATTCATCATCCACATGTGTTTCATCACAGTGGGATTCACCACCTTCGGCACCATCCACGTTACGGTGGAGTGATTAAGCATTGATATGCTCAAGCTCTGTTTCACATATAGAGGCTTCAACTTCTCTCTTTGCAATCTGTGTTGCATCTTCTTCATCCATATGCATGCTTGCATAATGGGTTTCACCAACATCTGCACCATCCACGTTACGGTGGAGTGCTTGAGCATTGATATGCTCATGCTCTGTTTCACATACAAAGGCTTCAACTTCCCTCTTTGCAATCTATGTTGCATCTTCTTCATCCATATGCATGCTTGCATAATGGGTTTCACCATCATCTGCACCATTCACATTATGGTGGAGTGCTTGAGAATTGATATGCTCATGCTCTGTTTCACATAAAAAGGCTTCAACTGCCCTCTTTACAATCTCTGTTGCATCTTCTTAATCCATATGCATGCTTGTATAATGGGTTTCTCCAAGCTTTTTTGTCCTCATAGAGTCTTCCTCATCTAATCTCAGATTTGCGTCTGACTTCTTTGCATGTGACATATCCTGCTGCTGCATGTCACTTCCCCTTGCACCAAATTCTGCTTCCAGGATCTTCCATGATTCCTTGGAAGTTGTAGCTTTTGCTACTTTGCACATAATCGTTTCATCCATTACATGTTGAATGAAACTCAAAGCTATGGAATCTTTGTCTTCTGCTAGACATCTCAGTTCATCGGTTGTGGCCTAAACCTCTTTAAACACGACAACTATCTTTGCCTCTTCTTTTTTATCCTTTTTCTTACTCTTCTTTAGTCGCGCTTTACGACCCATGACTTCTGTCATAGTTGCATGCATGCTTGCATGAGGCTATCTTCTATATCGCCCCTAAAAAGAAATATGATTTTTAACCTTCGTAAGGCACAATCTTCTCCAAAAAACCTATCATGCTTGACAAAAAACCAAAATATTTTGTGGACTCGCGAACTTTGAAAATCCCTAAACTCTCTTACCAATAATAACATTAAAAACCACAAAATATTTTATATTCACCTTGTTTTTTTTTTATTAAAAAAAAATTATAATTTTGTTTTTTTTTCATACCATGCACTTTTGCAACCCTTCATAAAATATCTTCTCAAAAATCCTTTTTAAATCGTCGCATCATTTAAATCATTTTACACTTTTTTAAAACACTCCTTTTAAAGATATATGCCTCTAATAAAAATATCACAAATATGGCCCTCTTTTATATTTCTTAAATCTTTGTCTTTTTATGAATGGAGCATGCAAACAAATGGAACATGCAAACGAAGCTCATTAAAAATTATAACATCTCACCGTACTTTCCCTTTGTAAAATATTCAAAACCTTTGACTTTACAAGGGGACCATTTATTCATAACTCTTCCTTGTGTTATTGACGTGGCTATTGGTTCGTTAGACCTGCATTAGGCCTTCGTTTTAACACAATCCATGATAAGTTGAACTACGTTAAATGCCCTTGTCTTTTTGTTGAAGTGCATTAATACTAACGTCAAAATTTCTTAACAAGCCCGAATTTTCGCACTTTTAAAAAGCTCTTTGTTGAGCTCACTAGCGTTATAACGCCATGAATATAAATATGAGATGTGTTATAGGTTAAACACATGAGAAAATATTTTTCTCAATTACTTTGATTGTTTCTACTAGCTCTCTTTGGATCCCTTCATCACTTATCACCGCCAACTGGCCCTCTCTCTCCTGGACCTTTCAATTAGCTCTGATACCAATTTGTTGGAAAGGTGGAGAGGAGAAGCACAAAACAATTCATACACAAACCATATGAGTTGCGGCTCTTCTATTAATCTTCAATATCTCTCTATCACAATCACAATGAACCTGGCGAAGGGTATTTATCCTAAATTGTTTGAAATGTACACACTAACCAAATTTGACTTGACCATCACTCACTTAACTAACTACCTAACTCACTTACCAAATTCATCTATCACACAATTCGACTTGCTTACTTAACTGACTGTCTAACTCTTCATGCAAGAGTAATTACCTTACTTTTGATCTTGCACAAGTTGTATTTGTATGCTGGAGGCCAGCTAGAGACTCCGCTTAAAATTCCTAGTTACCTTCTCGTTTTTTCCTATAGCATGCCCTTCTTCCCGCTACTCCCATTATCCTCATATCCCATGAAAAAATGTCCAAGCCCACAAAAATTTGTAACAAGAGCCAAACAAAGCCATTCAAATTATGAAATCTTTTATATGCCGCTCCTTCATAATTTTCCCATTCCCCATAGGTGGCATTTTTACACATATAAATTCCCACCTCATAACTTTGAAACTCTATTTGAATCGAAGAGGATCGAACAAAAAAAATGAAGCTATAAAGGTGGTCAAATTGCGTTCTCATCATTTCTGCTTTTGCAATTGAATACCCAATATTTTGGTATGGATTGCATTTTAGTTGTGTTGCTTTATGTATTTTTCCTTATGCTTGTGAGCTTGTATGTATTTCTTTTCAATATTTAATCTCTTATATGAGGATTTACTATGTTATATGAATTATGGTTACAGGGACTACTTTATTGACGTTTTCAATGTAGCTCTCAATTCTGAAGCCACCTGATTAATGTGAATTTGGAATATACAACAATAAATCGCCCTTAAAAAAAAATTTGCAAGTGAGTTTTATGAGGAATATAAATATGAAATAATTAAAAGAAATTATTCCTTTTGGTATTTTAATGTCTCCTCTGGTCACAGTTGTTTATTACGTCCATGAGAATATAAGTTGGGGATTAGAATTTAGTACCCTCACCATGGCCATGGGTATAACCACTCTTTTCTTTTTCTTTGGGACTATATTTTATTGTCCTAAGCTTTTTTCTGTGAAACTTTATTTTATACACTGAATATTTTTGAAGGATTTCTTTCAATCATATAGAAATCATATATTCATATGATTTTTATTGAAAATTCATTAGGTTTTTGTACTTTTCAATAGGGTTTACTAATACACAAGGAAATTTGAATCCAACTTCATGAAAATTCTTCCCAAGTAGAGGAAATAGAGCTTATATTTAGGATGGTGTCCATTTGGTTCTCTTGCTTCATATTTAAAAGCAAGGTAGTCCTTTGTTCTCTTGCTTGATATTTAAAATCAAGGTAGCGCCTTCGAGAGAAAAAATCTAGTTGACATTTAGAAGTCCCCAGGTATCCTTAATTTCTAGATTCTAAGAGGCTTCTCTAGTGGCCCTTTCCACTCTCTATGGGTTTTTTTTTTAACTATCTATGATCGTTTCCTTCTAGCGCTGGATGAAAAAATAACATGAAAGAAGCAAGGAGTAATTTTTCTCGAAAGGATTGTGATTGGTATCTCTTTTCTATTTTAAGCCCTTTCCCCACTCTGTGGGTTTTTGGTAACTATCTATGATTGTTTCCTTGTACCGTTGAATGAAATAATAACATGAAAGAAGCAAGAAATAAATTCTCTCCAAAGGATTGTAGGATTTTTATTGGCATCTCTTCTCTATTTTGAGCATGTTGAATAAACCTCTAACTAAAAGATAATACAAGAAAAAAAAACAAATGACTTATTTAATAGCCCCAAATCACCATCGCTAATCTCTAAGTGAAATTTAATACATGTAGCAAAAAAAAAAAACTTATTTGATAGCTCCAAATAACAATCCCTCTTAATTGACTTATTTGATAGCCCCAAATCACAATCCTAATCTCTAAGGAAATTTATTACATGTAACAAAACAAATGACTTATTTCAGAGCCATGATCCTTCAAATATTTATATGATGAATTCCATAGCATGAGAAGTTAGATATGAGCATTCTTGGTAGTGTTTTCATTTCGATATTTGAAAGACTAAGAAAATGTACAAATTTGTTGGTTAGGTACAATTTAATTTGAAGAGGTGTAAATGGTTGAGTAACAATTTAGATAGAAGTAAATAATTTTCCATTAATTTGTATTTTATGTTTTTAATGTATAGATACATGAAATTAGGTTTAATATAACAAATTATATATAAATTTACTTTTAGTACATAAACATCTACATGTTTCATCTTGGAAACATAGAGAAACAAGATTTACATGCTTTATTTTAAAAGTTGTTATTACACATTTCAGTAGTTTCATTTAGGAGATGAAATAATAAAATTAAATGATTTCTTCTTTCCATTTTAAAATTATTTTTACAATAGATTTATAAGTTTATTTTTCTCTCCTTCATATGAATGGTTCACTTCAACTCTAGTTTGTAAACACTACATAATAGTTTGTAAACTACTATATAATTTTATAGATATGTCTGTTTATTTAAAAAAAAAAATCATAAATCAATAATTGTTATATTAATGTTATGAATTTCACTTCCACAAAATATTCTAAAATATTCCTAGTAGATTTACATATATTTATCTCAAGAAATTTAGCTTTTTATCTTTTCCATTAAATTGACTAATTAAATAAATATCATATGAACATGGTCATGTGAATGTCACTTATGGTTTTTTGGGTATGTGACATTAATAAACGATGGTATCCATAACAAAGTCTATGTACACGTTATGAATATCCATGGTAAAGTAGAGATGAATATCCATAGTTAAAAATCTTGTTACATGTTTTTTTTAAATGTAAATATGTAAATATGTTTAACTCAAGTATTAGTTATTCTTATAATTATTGTTAATTATTACATTTAAAATAAAGTTATAATTTAGTTTATTTTTATGACTTTTTTTAAATTTACAATGTGAATGTATCATAAGGTAAGTGTATATATGAATTAATCAGTTAGATCTCTCTTCACTCTTAACCCTTCACCCATCTATGGGGCTTGCATGAGGGAACTAGGAATTTTTGGGAGGTCACCCATCTTAATATTCCTCTAGCCCTTAACTATGCAATTTCCTACAACCAGCCTAGATCCATTTAACTCTGGATCTATCATGCGCCGAGAGGGATCAAATCTCTCGAGGTGCAAACCTTTCCTCAAGTTTTGCACTCAAAAAATAGGTTTGCACCTCGAGAGATTTGATCCCTCTCGGTGCATGATAGATCTAGAGTTAGATGGATCTAGGCTAGTTCCAGTCGTGTGAAGCCAAGGAAAATATATAGAACATATGATTAATTTTATGAATAATATGTAAATACATCTAATATAAATATAATAATTTTATATATGCTAAATATGTCTGATAACTGGTCATTTTAATTTTAAAATTTTCTTAGTTACCTAAGTTTGTTGAGATAAATATTGTTAATAAATTTAATGATGAAAAATGATGAAATAAAAATTTTGAATGCAAAGTGACAATGTAATATTGTTGAATGATAGAAAATGTGAATAATAAGAATGCACTCAATTACAAATAATCTTCATTGTAATCAATCTCAAATTATTTTCTTCTACTATTCTTATTGTCACCTTTGTTAGTTTTGTCATCTTTTCATATCGATTATATGAAAAGCACAATTGAAATCATAAATCATTTAAATATTTTTCTGGAACTATTGTACTAAAAATCATACATTTTCTCTCTTGCTCTTCGATATTAATAGGTTGAATTACTAAAACATAAAAATAAATGTACATTGTCCCATTAATTTTGCACCTTTACGGTGAAGTGTGCAATGTTAATCCAAACTGCCCCAAAATTAATGTACCATCAATGTACATCCAATGCCTATAATGCAAACGATGAAATAGGATTAGAAATCAACATCTACACTGAAATTAATGTATCTAGTGCAAGTAAGAAAATAATATTAGAAACCAACATCACTGAAACCAATGCATCTAGTGCAAGCAATCAAATAGGATTAGAAATCACCATCTATACTGAAATTGAAGCATTTAGTGCAAGAAATCAAATACGATTAGAAATCATGTACATTGAAATCAATGCATCTAGTGGAAGTAGTCAAATATAATTAGAAATCAACATCTACACTGATACGATTAGAAATCATGTATATTGAAATCAATGCATTTATTGCAAGAAAACATATAGGATTAGCAATCATCTACATTGAAATCAATGCATATAGTGCAAGAAATTAAATATAATTATAAATAAAAATATACACTAAAATCGATGCATCTAGTGCAAGCAATCAAAATGGATTAGAAATCTCCATTTACACTGAAATCGATTCATCTAGTGCATGAAATCTTCTTCCCTCTCTTCCCCCTCGAAGTACATCTTTGTTTCCTTCCCTCTATCCAATCTCTCACATCCTCCCTTTCCTTCCTATGTCTCCATTTCTCTCCTACATCTCTATCGCTCTCTCTCTTCACCCTCCAACTCTGTTACTATATCCCTACCTCTCTCCTTCTCTCATCCCTTCTCTTCATATCTCATTCTTTGTCTCTTTATCTCATCCGAAAACACACTCTCTCTCCATCTCTCCCTTGTCACTTAATCTCTTTCTCTACTTATCAATCTCTCTGTATTTCTTCTTCCCTCCCTCTCTCCCCCTCTAAATCCATCTCTCTCTCTCTCTATATATATATATATATGTGTGTGTGTGTGTGTGTGTGTGTGTTTTCCCTCCAATTTTCTCTCTTCCCCATCACTCTCTTCCTCTCTCTCAAGTCCTCTCTCTTGTCCTTCCGCTCTCTCCAATCCTCTTTCTTGCTCTCTCTCTCTCTCTCTCTCTCTCAACATCTACACTAAAATCAATGCATATAGTGCAAGAAATCACTACCTCCCTCTCTTCTCCTCTCTCTCTTTTCCCTCTAGTCCTCTCTCTTCCCCCATAACTCTCTCTCTCTCTCTCTGCCCTCCAATCCTCTCCCTATCTCCATCCCCCTCTTCCTCCCCCTCCCCCCCTCCATATTTATGTCTCCCTCTTCCTCACGTACCTCTCTCACCTCTCTCACTCCTCTCCCTCTCTCTCTTCATTCCTCCTCTCCCCTCTCCTTGATTTTATCCCCATCTCTCCCTTCTCACTCCCTCTATCTCTCCACCTCTATCACTCTATGTCTTTGTTCTTCCCTTCCATATATATCTAGAGTTAATATATATCATGATACATTAATGTATATAATAATATAGAAAATTTAATATTGTATTAATCCAAAGTTATTAAATATAATAATATTAATATGAATATTAGATTTAATAATAATAATATTATTATTAATATTTTGATATTAATATTAGGGATAATAATGGTTTTTTTTGGCATGATATTAAAAATAATTTGTCCCATAGTGTTTGACCTATAGGATTCACCTAAATAAAACCTATTTTTTGAGTGTTGGTAAATATAAATAGATTTATAGAGTAAATAAAAAAAAATAGGTTTTATTTATTTAATAATCTGAAAAATGTGATGTTGATGCCTCCCACTGAAACCAGCCTAGATCCATCTAATTCTGGATCTATCATGCCCCGAGAGGGATCAAATCTCTCGAGGTGCAAACCTTTCCTCAAGTTTTTCACTCAAAAAGTAGGTTTGCACCTCGAGAGATTTTATCCCTCTCTGCACATGATAGATCCAGAGTTAGATGGATCTAGGCTGGTTTATTTACAATGGTATTTGGCCCATAGACTTGGTATATAATTAGATGTTGATTTATAATGATATTTGATATGTTTTTATATATTTATCATGCCTCTTTATACCTCTTTTATATTAATTTATTTATTTACCATAGCTCTTTTATAAATATGGTATTTAGCCCATGGTATTAATAATAATTTGGCCCATGGTATTTGGCATATAGGCTTCACCTAAATAAAACTTATTTTTTGACTTATTGTAAATATAAAGAGATTTATGGAGTAAATATAAAAAAAGACTTTATTTATTTAGTGGAAGTAGTCAAATATAATTATAAATCAACATTTACACTGAAATTAATTTTCATCTTTTTTCAGTGGAAATAGTAAATATCCATATTTATTTTCATCTTTTTTTGCACTGTTTTCTAATGCATAATGTTTTCTCTCCCTTTCCAGCTGGTAGATAATGGTTTCTATTGTGAGTGCTTTCATACAAAATTAAATTTGACAAATGATTAAAATATACAATGATAACTTATATGGATTTTTTATTTTTTATTCCATTAACTACCATGTAATGAAAATTTTCATACTCCCACCAAAAACATAAAAATGTTTAGTTTCCATAACGACTCACTCTCGCTCTCCTCCGTTGATAAGAAACCCTAATATTGACAATGCTGAGATGGTTGACACCTCATCAATAGATGAGTCTCCTTCAATAGTTGTGATAGCCAAAGTAAGTGGAAAAGATTTCTAAAGGTTTCGGTGAACCCAAGTGAGAGCTTACCATTATGTAATTGCGTAATTCGCATTCGACCCAATAAATATAATATATTAAAACCCTGGTGATTTCAAAGATTTTGTGAACCATAGAGATTCAGATAATCTCGTGTAGATTCTCTTGATATTTTTGATATTATTCATTGTGAGCATTTGGTATCTACGATGAATGATTTAGGTTTTGGAGAGTGGCAAATATTTTTTCTTGCTAGTAATGGTTTTGTTTTTCGTGTTTGTTTTCATGGCGAGACTCATAGCAGAAGAGAGATATCACAACTATTGTCTCTCTTGTAAAAATAGTTTATGACGGATACCGGGCTATAGATGCTGGATCTATCAAGCTGAGTTGTTTAAAAAAAAATTGATTTATTTATATAATTGTTAAAATTTGTTTGTTAAGTCGACACTTAATTTTGAACTTTAATGAGAGAGACACCCCGACACCCTTTTTTATTTGAACATTATTTCATGAAACTACTCATGAAATTAGGGATTTCGAGTAAAACTAAAGCGCGGACATCATATGAAAAGCAACAATGTCTATGCTTATAGCTGGAATTTATAAGCCACCATGGTAAATTCAGGAGTGTAACTTTTAATATAGTACCAATATTAAAGATAGAAATACTAATTAAATGAATCAAACTAAATTGATCGAATGATTTTCCTAACCAATTGAATTGTTAAATTTTCATATCGATCCGCTTAACCAACCAAATTTGCTAACCATGGTATGAAGCGTTGTTGTTAGAAGTAAGAATGTTGTAACGCAAACGCAATACCTGCTGAATAAGTATCCTTTAGGTGGCAGATAGAGAGAGTTATCTCTTTCAGAACCCTCGGCAATGTCTATTGGTAAATCAAATATATACAACTAATTTGGATTAAGTGGAGGGCTCCATCTTTGCTGAGCACTGCCCAATAAAGTAGGTGTCGTATCGTTCGCTTGCCAGCTCTGTGTATGTGACGGTGAAGCAAATTCCTGGCCTCCATTTATGATATTAACAATAATGTGTTAGATAAATTTATTTGTCTTCTTTGTTCAATAAATAACTCGGCAAATATGCTTTCGCTGACAGATGCATAGAGTTAGTTTTTTATTTATATGATTATTTATATGATGGTTAAAAAATTTATTTGTTAATCAGATGTAATTTTTATTTTTTTAATTTATTTTTAATTTAAAACTTAAGTCAACATTTTGTATGAGGACATGACATATCTGACATTGGGGTCAAACTGGGCTGTAGATGCGCCTATCTGGTGCAATAAAACCAAATAACTTGCTACCCCTTTGCAAAACCTTAACAAATATTATAGCATATGAACTACTCATATCAATTCAATTTACAATTTTTATGAAAATAAATAAAAAATATATCAATTTTGGACAATTTGACCATACATATAAACAATATTCCAATTCATAAATATTATAAAATAATAGGTTAAAGGAAAAAAACAATTTTTATCATTCACTTTTAGATTTCATTATGAATGCAAACAATATTCCAATTTATAAATATGCAAAAATGATAATTTCAATTAAAAAAAAATATATTGATTTCCATCTTTCACTTATATAATTGAATATGAATATAAACAATATCCTAATTCATAAATTTTATAGAATAATAATTTCATTTTTTATTATAGATTAATACATCTATGTTATACTATATTTAATTTAAGAATTCATAATTTTTGGATAAGCCAGAAAATTATTTTATTTTATGTTTTTATTTTTAAATTATATAGATGATATACGTGATTAGAATTAATATTGAATTTTGAACTAAAATGAAAATTATGAAATATTTTAAATTATGATATATATATATATATAGAGAGAGAGAGAGAGAGAGAGATAGGGTCTATAATAATAGGATTCATAATTTTGAATTGAATTTGATTTTATCTTGTAAATATGTACATACTTTTTCTTTCAAATTGTTACCACATATCAAAAAAATAAAAAATAAAAAATGTAAAAAGGGTAAAATTCATAAAGAAAAGTAAAGGAATTAAAAGAGAAAAAATATCAAAAAGAATATAAAAATGGACTCCAAACAAAAAGAGATAAAATAAAACATGAAAGTGGTACAAATCTAAATTGCCACTACTATTTACTTTACTACAAAATAAAGATTGTGTGCAACTTGTTAAAATGCCACAATCCATGAAGGTTAAACAACTTAATCTTAACCTCTCATGCTTTAAATTTCATGTTGTTAGATAGAGAATAAAGATCTAGCCAAACAATTTAATCTTGGCAGATCAATAGTTAGGTAGAGAATAATAAGGAGCTCAACAGCTTAATCTGAGCCCTTGGAAGAAATAAGGATAGAATTAGTTAGTTTGTAGTTTAAAAAAAAAATGAATAAGGGTTTGCAAGCTCAAATGCACCCATGAAAATGAAGTAAAAATGTTAGGGTAGTAGATGGGTAGGTACAAGCAGTTTTTACAATCATGGATAAGCAGAAAATTGGTCATTTCATTTACACTTCCTTCAAAAATCATCCCCTTGTAAAAATACTCCATCCCCTCCATTTTCATTCTTTCCCATTCATTTTTCCCTTTTTCCCATTATCATCCATTTTCCTTTGCAAAATGCCCCTTTTCCTAAGTTAAAAACACATTTTACTTAAGAAAAGTAAAACCCCTTTAACTAATCCTCTTTTTTTCTAAATACCCAAAAAACCCAAAAATGGTTTTTATCCTAAGTTAAATGATTTAATATTTTTCGGGTCCCACAATGAAGGAATTCACTCCCGACATAAGTTTTTACATTACACTTAGTTTAAACACACATCTCGCAAATACATTTCTTTATTAACATTAACCTAATGTATTAGCTCCCTATATATACATTTGAGCCCGTATTAATATAATTCATTTATAATATATCCCATCCCATATTTTTATTTTAGCCTATGTTTTATTTCCCCCACATGTTATATAATCCCACCATCCCATAGGTTAAATTATTAAACCATGTTAATTATTCTAGTCCCACTATATATATTCCTCACCAGTTATAATATCACACTTACCCGCATCCCATTTGTTAAATACAAATAACCTGTGCCTATCATAATACACTCCCGACTATGTATTATACCTTAGTTTAAATACATATAAACCTCTCAGGTCATTGAAACCCCATGCCCCATGCCATTAAACCTTACAACTCTATGGAAAAATCTGAGTCGTCCGATCTTCATCTGCCAGATCCGACCACCAGTATTCCCTATCACACATTCCATTACGCGATAGTTAACATACCCCAAGGCTTGCGATAAGCGCGGTTTGTGGGGATCTACTCCATACTACGTGTCTTAATCGTATTGGATCGCACCATTCAAAACAATACATCTTACCACTTTTACTCATTACAAAAAATTCTTGGAGGTTTTCCTCCCCCGCGCCAAAACCACTCATCCATTTGAATTGACCGCCCATTCAGTGCATTCAATGTTGAATGAAAATGCTTATAAACTGCCCTTTTGCACTCTTTTTACTTTTATGTTACTGTTTTCATGCAGAAGAAGCATTGCGGACCGAAACAAATGCTGTTGACTCCGATTTAAAGCCAAATTGAAACAAAATTTACCAATTATGCCGCTACAATCATTGCAGAAGTCATCCAAGAACTTATAAAGACCAGCAGAACCTCAGGAAACCTTTTGCAACCCCAGAAATCCTCCTACACAACAAAACTTCAGTTTTCCTAGGTATTATTTAGAAGAACAGACCCATTCATCAATCTAAAAAAGTAATACAGTTAATCGAATCATATAGGAGCCTTTAAACCTAAAAAAAATCCTATTGCCTTCCAAAAATCATTTTTCTGCAAACCCTGAGCATATTTTCATAGATTATGAAGCCTTGGAATGTTTTTAAACATAGAATTTGATTAATTGAGGACATCTACAGACCCAAAAAAGCCTACTGTGACCTTCAACCCTTTCCTACATACCCTAGGCATCCTTTTTGCATAAAATTGATGTCTTGAGATTTTATTTTTTTTTATCACAGAGAGTGCATTATAAGCCTTAGCTATCATTTGCAGAAGCTCTAAGGTCTTAATATTTCCTTTTTTACAGAGATTATAGTTTAAGTAAATTGATCAAGTTTATACCTTTGCAAACAAAAGATAGAACCCCTATTATATCCAAAATATTTCTGCAAACTGTTATAACTTTCAAAGGTGATCCTACAGGCCTAAATCAGTGTTCTAAAGGTCAAAAGAGTATTAAAATTGATAAATCAAGCAAAGTAATGGCTTCCAAAAAAATTCTAACAGTCAATCCTCTACAACCCCCTATTGTAGATGTAGAGCACATTCCCCTGGCTCATACAGACTTCAAGATTATTGATACAGTGACAAAATTCAACCTTCTTGAGCTCCACTGCTGGAGCCAAGAAAAATCCCTAGATCAGGTTGATGAAGTGCTCATCTGGGAGTCAAATTTTCCAAAATATGTTGTTCCTCATACTTACCAATGCCCAGAAGTAATCAGACTCTGCCAATCATGCTACTCTCATGATCAAAGAGCCATAGTGAACTCTGAAAAATAAGTTTTGTTTACCATTACAACTGAGTCTATCAACCAGATGCTACACATACAACCTGGGCCAAATGAAGTTCCTTTGTCCATTGAAACCCTCAATCAGTTATACTTGAATCTAGACTTTCCCAAGAGCTTCCAGATTTTCTAGACCTTCATGCCTTCTTATGTAGAAATTCCCAAGTTAAATCCTCCATACTCTTCTGCAAATTTTCTGAAAGGACAAGACATATCATTTCCATGTTGTCTTTCATCCTTGGCTACTTTACAGATGAACATGCTGATGTTGCAGTGTTAAGTTTTCTATCTACTTTCACACCTGGTCAGCCTCTTGCTGCCATTTTTAAATTTGCCCAATATATTGCTGACAATATTCATGAGAAATTGGTCAAAAGGCCTTCTAAAGGTGTTTTCAAGTATTCTTCATTCTTATTTCACATGTTCCTATATTTTCAGTCTGAGAAGTTTAATATAAACCTTCAGAAGCTTGATGTGAAAGGAAATTCACAATTAGTCATATTTTGGACTTCCTTGATAAGGAAATATTCAAATGAGTTCACCTATACATATTTTACAGATTCCTTCATTCATCCCATGGTAAATTTTCTGAACAACGACTTGCAGCCTAGAATTAGTGAAGAGATTAAGAAAGTTCTCCAGATGTCAGAGCATAACAGGACAGGTGATTGGTACTTGTACCAAAATCACACTGAAATAAGAGGATATGGATCAAGTCTGGTTCCATATAAACTGCCTAAATGCCTCCCTATGAGGTTATTTTCCCTTGAATACATAAGGCAGATTCTTAATTCAGATGTAGTTAATTTCTTAATACCAAAGAAGAAAACACAGTTCAATTTGAAGAACCGGGTTGGCCCGTTTATCTGTAACAATAGAGATGCAAGTCCTCAGGCATAAAAATGTTTACAAGAATTTAAATTCAGCAAAAGTTTCCTGTGGTATTATGATCGCCTTGGTGTTATTAGTAAAATGAGAGTTAAATGCAAATTAAATCCATATGTACATGAAAAGAAGCCAGAGATTGAGAAATTCTCAAACGAATCTGAATGGTTAGAGAATAAATTGGTAGAGGCAGGGAAGCAAAGTGATATTAGTCAAACTTTGCAAACTCCAGCCCAAGAAGACAAAAATGTAAAGAGAAATAGTGAGGAAGGATCCTATACTTCAGAGACTACAACAGAGACTAAATTCAAATTGAGATACAGTAAAAATCCAAAGCTAAACCCTACTAATAAAAAAGTAGAAACAATAGAGGTAATTGATATAGAAATTGCAGCAAAAGACAATGCACCTCCTACAATAACTGAAGAAGAAGAACCACCTACTACTTCAAAGACTCAGCTAATTCAGAAGAAACACAGTATTGAAGTTTCTTCATCTAAAATCCTAGTAGAAAAGGACATGGATATAAAAGAAAGATACAAAGAAATCAAAGCCAGAAATGAAGAAATTAAAACAAAAATATATTTTGAGTATTTGAAACAAACTCCTGGCATCTAGAATAGGCTACTTTCAGCCTTCGAATATAAAAATAAAGAGATTCAGATGTCATTTCTTCAACCTATAGTTCAGACTCCTAAGTCATCCTTAGATTACAAAAAGATAGATTTTGAAGTCCTAATCCAGGATATTCATCCTCTGGATCAAATTGAATTTCATAAGCAGGCAAGGGAGATGATGTATTCTACAGTGACCACCAAGGCCATGAGTGCATAGAAACAACAAAACACCCTGGTAAATGTCAGAGATAAGCTCAAATTGGAGAAAGCATCTTCACAAGAAAAGGACACTAGAATTAAATCCTTGGAAGAGCTAGTAATTGAAGTAGGATATGATCCTCAAAATGTAAAAGTTGCAGAAGAGTTGATCAAGAAGAAAAATGCAGACATTGCTGCATTAAAGAAACAACTAAAGTTGCCCATTATAGAAAATCCTCAAGCCAAGGAAGTCTTACAGGATACCAATCAAAAAGATGAGATGATGAATCTCATTTTACAGTTGATTTCTCAAATAAAAGAAATGGAGAATGAAATGGACAAGTTGGTCCAAGAGAAAAAAGATAAAGAAGAAGAAATTCTAGTCATAGTGATTCCTATAGTTACTATTGTTGTACCTTCTACACTTGTTGATTCACCGGCACCTACAATTCCCATGGCTACAGCATTCCATGTTACTTCATCAACCACTTCAGCCACAGAATCTTCAACAACAACAACACAACATTTAGATGAAGCAAGTAAGTTGGTAAAAGCTATGCAAGACATGACTATTCAGACCAATGAGATAAATAAACTTAAAGAACAGCTCAAAAATATTGAAGATGAAAAGAAGCTTTCCAAGATAATGCATAAAAATGAAGAACAAAGAGCCAACAGATTAAATGAGCAGTTGAAAAAGTTGTAAAGAGAACTAACATTGAAGGAACCAATGGCACATGTCAAACAACAACTATGGTCCAATATCATTGAATCTGTCAATGATATTTGGCCATCCATACAGGTCATATATGAGCAGAAAGACTTAGTAAAATCAACAAGAGAATCAATTCAAAAGATCAAAGAAGAGCTTGGTAAGAAACCTGAAGAAGCTCTTGAAATCATCAAGTTTCTTAATTCCAAAAATAGGCAAGAGCAAGAAGAGATTGGAATTAATGATAGAACAGAGACCATCCTAGAAGTTAGGAAGGTAATCTCTAAGAAGAATTTGATGATACAATTAGAATAGAAATGCTATATCAAGGAGATTACTATCACAATGTTCATGATCAAATTTGATGTTCTAAGGCAAAAATTTCTTCCCAATCCTCTAGTTATTAATGGCAGATTAATGAAGCAAGATGATTATGATAAAAATATAAGAGAGCCTTCTAAGCAGCAAGTGAACAATTTAGCTTTACAGGGAATCCCATCAGGAAAGGTACTTTACAAAATATTTGAGAATTTGTTTTACCTACAGCATGAGGTAAAACACATTTTTATCAATAAACCTACATTCTCAAAATACATTGAAGCTGATGAGAATTTCAAGAGGATGATGAAAATCAAATTGCCAGAGGTTGATTTTTGGGAAAAATTGATTGATTTACTGTGAAATCATATTGTAGTAAAAACAGAGCAGTAAAGGTTGAAACAACATTTACAGTTTTGCAGGATAAAGAGTATCTGATGAAAGAGTATCAGGTGAAATAATAACAATTCAAAGTACAATTTTAAAAGTCAAAAGAAGAATTACAAAGCAAAGATGAACCTGCCAGCGTGAAAGACACCTCATTGTTTAGCTGCAGCTTCGTTGAACAACAAAGAGAAAAAGTAGTGACAAAATTAAGACAACAAACAAGTTACTTCGATAAAAAAGGAACAGCTAGCATTAGTTATAAATTTGTCACTATCTTCTTGTATGAATATATTTCTTTTCCATGAATAATTCCTAAGTTTGTTTTGGGATATTTTGTAAAGAGTTTTTGTATAAATACTTCTCATTTAGAAGTATTGAGGGTGGATGAATTGTTGAACATTTCTATAGTTGTACTATTCTGAACCTAAGGGTGATTGTAACAATTTCAAGTCAGCAGACTGGATCAAAGCAATAAAGCATCATATTACATGATTCATGTGTTGGGCTACTATAGTGAAGTATTTTCACTTGTTTCTTTGTCAATTTCTTATGTTTCTCATCAATACTTGAATGTGTTCTAAATCTAAATGATAAATCAGGAATTGTTATTTCAGAATATGTTAAAAGCATTCTGTTTTGACTTATTATCATTTATATGTTTTCCACTGATATCCAAATTAGGGAACCCTTAATTACTCCCTAGTTTCGATTGACCTCTGCCTTTTCATCATAATTCGGATTTAAGAACCCTTAATTTCTCTTTTATCCCAATAAAAATCATTTTTGCCTTCGACCTTGAAGATTTGATGTAACTCAGTTATTTTTCCCTGTAAACATTTCCCTTTAGAAATTGATCCTGATCTGACTACTTAACACATTTACTCCATTATCCCAATGGAATTACAGCCCTATATCTATCCATCTGAGTAAGTGATTTTACCACCAAATCAAATCAAAATCCAAAACCAATTTACCCTACATAACTTGCCTAAAATCAAATACAATCAACAAATATAAATCATATAGAGAGAGCCCTTTCTGAGCATTAGGAAGGCTAGATCCTAAGGCTTAAAAGTAGGTTTGTGGTTACCTCTAATATTCTTTAAACTAAAAATCTCACAACTTTTAAGAATTATTGGAGTGATAACATACTGGCGACCATACTGGGGAACTAACCAATCCTCAGTTTTTAAATAGATCATAAAGGAAATATTTTCAATTATCCTTTCACCTTAAGATTGTTTTAAAGAGTTGTGAGTATATTTTCATAAAAAACTGTAATTCTGGCTTCCAGAAGAGTCTACTATACCAGGTCTAATCCGGATCCACAACCTGTTGTCAAGTAGATAATCCTGACATAATTGTAAAGAAAAGCAAAAAATTGGAGAGTTTAGGTAATAAGATTTTATTGGTCAAAGAAAATTCTCTTCCAAATAAACTATCAAGTTTACAAGACATAGAATTTGATCTAGCTTTTGAACAAACTTTGTTCAAAACTAAATCAGAAAGTGACTTACATAATACTGTAATAGATCCTGATTTCATTTCATTCATTGAAACTAAGAAGGAAACCGTTTCAGTTTATTTTGATCAAAATATTTTTGAATTTTATGATAAACTTGATGCCATAACTGCAAATTTGATTCAAGAAATTGATGAAGCTTATTTACAACATTCGGTTTAATTGACTGCTTTATCAGCTTATACCCCTAAGCCTTCTACTAGTCATTTAGATACCAGTTTTTTAGAATCTGTAGGTTCATCCTTATTTACTACCACTTCATCCATTGTTTCCACTACACTTCATTCCACAGATTCATTCTTTCCTAAGCAACCATTTCAACCTATAATTTTATTTCCATCTTCCACCACCTCAAGTTCATCCCCTAGAATTTCTGTTGCATTTTATAATACATCATTCTCATTTCTAAGCACCTCTTCTAGCATCCCAACTTCATCTTCTAGTACCTCAACCACATTTTCAAGTACATCTTCTTATATCCCAATCTCATCTGCAAATGCTTTAACTACATCAACAAGTACTTCTAGTTCTTCACCAAGTACTTCAAACTTACCTCCTAGCTAAGCTAAAATCCAAGCCATGGCTGCCAGATATGCCCCATTGGTCTTACCAGCACATTTACATAGCATGCCCCAAGGTTATCAAAGAAAAATCCCTCAATTTGATGGAACAACTCATTATACTGCACAACAACATGTTAACAAAATGGCAGACTACTTTGAGTTGCATGAACTTGATGATGATGATGTCCAAAAGAGACTTTTTGCTCAAACTTTATCTGGTGATGTTAAAAAGTGGTTTAAAGGTTTGAATGCTGGTAGTATTGTTGATTTAGATTTTTTTCATAGGATGTTTCTTAATAGATGGGAGAAAAAGAAGAATCCACTACAAAATTTTTCTGAATTTGAAAATATAAAAAGAGCACCAAATGAAACAGTTCAAGACTATTGTACAAGATATAATAGTATTTACAATGGAATTCCTGCTAATCTTAAACCTCCTCCAAACTCTACCCTTATCAAATTCCCTGATGGATTTGATACAGATATGGCTTACCAACTGAGACAGAGAAACCTAGAAACCTTAGAGAAAATGAAAATTAATGCTATAAGTGTAGAGGCAAATTTGTTAACAAAGAGAGATAGATTAAGAAATGAAAGGAGAGTGAAAATAAAAGAGGAAACATCAACTTCAGATTTGAAAATAGATAACTTAGTAAAAACATTAGAGAGAATTATGGATAGGTTAGATAACATGGAAAAGAAGCCACAATGGGATAACCAACAACAAGGACCTCAAATTAGAAATCCCAATTTCAAGAAAAACACCAACATTGGGAAATCTAGAGAAGCAGCACCTGACCAAACAATAAGACCACCTTTCCAAGAGAACTATGCTGAAAGTTCTCACCAAAATGAAAATGATGAAGACACTCATATCAATGTAATGGGCATTAATGATGATAACACCATTTTTCTTACACAACAAGAACAGGAGTTATATGAATTATAACAACTACAATTAGATTCTGGTGAGTCTTTTGATTACAAGAAAGGTTATGAGTTTGCAATTAATGAAGGTCATAAGCAATATAACCTTAGGAGCAAGAAAAATGTAGAGCCTTATATTAAGAAATCTGCCCAAACTCAAACAGAGAAGACAGCAGAGGCTCCTACAACTAAAGTTCTACAAATCCTCCCTAGGGAAACCCAACAAAACTCTAGTTCAAATCATAAGAATTAAAATCCTAATCAGAAAATTTCGAGTCCCAACATTTCCCCTAGTCCTAAAATTTTTGACATAACAGATATTGTTGTTCAAACATCATCAGATCCTCAAAAATCTGTTGATGACAAGACAACAGATTATGTTAAAACAACAATTTTAGATCAAAAAACATCTATTGTTGATCCAAAATCAACAGACCTTAAAGAAACCACTGCTAAAATAGCTACTGAAACCACAAAATCTGCCAAAAATTCCACTACAACTCAAACTATCCGTGAAAATAAAATTAGAAGTAGTAAAACAGTGGAAATACAAACAGAAAATGAAAAACCAACTATAGAAAAAGAATATAAACCTACCCAAACTATAGTTACAAAAGAAGAAATATTTTAGCTAGGAAAATCACAAAGACCATTCAACATCCTTTAACAAAATTGGTAAAACATGATCTATACAAATCACATATCACTGAGACCTTAAATATGAATGATGGAGAAGATTTTGTAAATTTGAGTGATGATTAGCCAGAATTAATCTTTGGTCCTGAAGTTAACGGAAAACACCAAGAGGGAGGAATTCCTCCTTTTTACATTAGCTTAACTGTTCATGATCATATTTTACATAATGCAATGCTAGATTCAGGTGCTTCACATAATTTGATGCCAAAATAAATAATGGAAACCTTGAATTTATACATTACTAGACCTTATAAATATCTCTTCTCATTTGATTCCAGTAAAGTGAAATGTCTAGGATTGAAAAAATATTTATGTGTTACTTTAGTTCAATACCCTAGAAAAAGCATAGTCATGGATATTGTAGTAGTTGACATCCCTCCTAAGTATGGAATGTTGTTATCTCGGTCATGGGGAGCTAAATTGCAGGGATCTCTACAACTAGACATGTCTTATGCAACAATATCAGTTTTTGGCCAACCTAAGAAACTTTACAAAGAGACATTAATGAAGCACATGGTTAGTAGTGTAGAAAGAGCTCGAAAGTATCCTATTTATTCTACACCTACTGATATGGACTCCTTCATTTTATGTAATTATGAAACTAGCATAGAGAACAACACTGAACTAAAACAAAGCATCAGACAGTGACAACATTTTTCATGAATCAATGTGGCACCTAGATTTTGATGGATCATTTAACAAATTAGGAGCAGGAGCAGGAGTTTGGATACATAACATGGAAAAAAATCATGCAGAAGGTCATCCCTTTAAATTAAATTTCAAATGTACAAACAACATGGCCGAATATAAAGCACTGATTTTAAGACTGTATATTATTACAAATTTAGGATCCAAAAGAGTGTCAATCATGGGAGACTCTGAGTTAATTGTAAAAAAAAAATAAGAGGAGAATATTTTGTATATAATCCAAGATTAAGCCAATATAGAGAAACTGTTTTAGATAAGATTAGTGAATTGCTTGAATGTGACTTCGCTGCAATTCCTAGAAAACAGAATATACAGGCATATAGTTTAGAAACTTTTGCTAGTACATGTAATCTTCCTTTTCAACCAAATCATAAATATACAGCATAAGTCAAACATAGGCCCACAATACCAGATAATCTAAAATATTGGCAGATATTTTCACAAGATTAACAAATTTATCATTTCATGAATGTTGAAGGAGAATTTAATAATTGTAACATAGACACAGATTGTACAGTAGATCAAACCATAGATAGTGAGATTGATATAAATGTTGTAGATGTAAATAACTTATATTTTACTAAACCCACTAAATTTACTCAAGTAGAAATAGATAATTTAGAAAATGTAGAGATTGACGAATTAGCAGATGATGATTCTGACATTTTAAACCTTAAGAACAACTTTTTACCTAAGGGATTAGCCCCTTTAGAAGATCTTTTTTATTCTAATGATGTTGCAAGAAAACCAAATATGGAACCATTAAGATCTGACATTGAAGAGTGCAATATAGGAATAGAATTAAAGCCTAAGATGATAAAACTTTAAAAAGCCTTGCCTCAAGAAGAAAAAGTGAAATACATGGCCCTGTTTAAGGAATTTCAGGATTTATTTGCATGGAGTTATGAGGACTTAAAATCCTATGACACTAGCATAATACAACACAAAATACCTATAAAATAAGATAAAAAACTTTTCAAATAGAAGCTTAGAAGAATCAATCCAATTTTAATGCCTTTAATTGAAAAAGAGTTTAAGAGAATGTATGAAGCCCAGATAATTGCACCAATCAGATATTCTGATTGGGTTTCAAACCTAGTTCCTACTAGAAAAAAGACATGGGAAATTAGACTGTGTGTTGACTTCCGGAATTTAAATAAAGTATCCTTAAAATATAACTACCCTCTCCTCAAGATGGATCACATTTTACAGAGGGTGGTTGGTTCTTCCAGGATTTCATTACTTGATGGATTCTTTGGATATAACCAGATTTTAGTTCAACCAGAAGACCAACCAAATATTTCTTTTACCACTCCTTGGGGTACTTTCATGTATGTGAAAATGCCTTTTGGATTAATGAATCCAGGAGCCACTTTTCAAAGAGCTATGGATCTAGTTTTTTGCTAAATAAATTCATGATTTCGTTGTGATCTATCTAGATGATATTACTGTATTTTCAAAGACTGACAATGAACATCTAGATCATCTCAGACAAGTGTTTATCAAATGCAGGAAATTTGGCATTTCTTTAAATCCTAAAAAGACTCTATTTGTATTAAAAGAAGGTAAATTGTTAGGACATATCATATCTAAAGAGGGAATTAGGATAGACCCAGATAGAATAGAGGTCATTATGAACATTAGTCATCCTAGGAATATTAAAGAATTGCAAGCTTTCTTAGGTAAAATCAAATTTCTCATAAGATTCATTTCAAACTTAGCAGAAATAATTAGAGAACTCAATAATATGTTAAAAAAAGACTCGGTACTTAAATGGACTGTGGAGGCCAAACAATCATTTGAATCAATCAAACAAGCCTTAACAAAAACACTAGTCCTAATAAGTCCTGATTTCAAAAAATATTTCATTATTTTTTCCTTTGCTTCAGAACATACTATTTCTACAGTCTTACTGCAGAAAAATTATCAGGGCTATGAGCAGCCCATTGCTTTTTTCAGCAAATCACTTAGAGATGCCACTTTAAAGTGTAACATAATGGAAAAGCGGGCACTATCTTTAGTAAAGGATATCAATGACTTTAGAGTGTACATCCTATATTCACATATCATTGCTTATGTTCCAAATTCTGTTGTAAAGGGAATTCTGACTCAGAATGGACCTCATGGTAAAAGAGGCAAATGGATTGCCACCATTTTGGAATATGACATAGAAATTAAGCCCACCAATCTCATTAAAGGTCAAGGTTTAGCCAAACTCATGGTTGAATCAAATTGTCATTCTTTATATATTAATTTTATTGCCCAATTAGATGATCAGGAAGAGATGGCGAC
Source organism: Pinus albicaulis (assembly GCA_034641835.2). Lineage (NCBI taxonomy): Eukaryota > Viridiplantae > Streptophyta > Pinopsida > Pinales > Pinaceae > Pinus > Pinus albicaulis. Next base: position 11,180 of record JAXQQM020059295.1, on the reverse strand, counting down.
TCCAGAGATCAGTGAAGCCTTTTCAGACTCAGCATGGTATGCAAATATTATATTTGTATTACTAAATTTACAAGCTCCTCCTAGATTATCAAGAACTAAAGCTAGATTTTTAAAGTTAAAGGCAATGAAATTTTGTATCATAGAAAATGCATTGTTTTGGAAAGATCATGGTGTAATTTTACTGAATTTTTTACTTAAAGAAGAAGTTGATAAATTTTTGGAAGAGTTTCATGCAGGTGACTATGGAGGACACCTTTATTGGAAGTCAACTGCAGATAAAATCTTGAGAGCTGGCTTTTACTGGCCTACATTGTTTGCAGTTGTGAAAAAGTATGTAACCTCCTGTCACAAGTGCAAAATTTTTAAGGGAAAGAAAAAGCTACTACCTTTACCCCTTAAACCCATCTCCACAGCAATGCCTTTTAAGTAATGGTATCTTGACTTCATTGGTGAAATTCACCCTCCATCCTCAACCCAACACAAGTGGATTTTGACAGCCACAAACTATTTCACTAAGTGGATAGAATCCATACCTTCCAGGCAAGCCACTGATACTATCATAATTTCATTTTTAGAAAACAACATACTTCTAGATTTGGATGCCCCCAAAATATCATCACTGATAATGCAATTGCATTCAAGTCCAAAAAGATGATTGACTTCTGTAATAAATACCACATTACCCTTGGTCATTCTACTGCTTATTACCCTCAAGGCAATGGTCTTGTTGAATCCTCCAATAAAATCCTTGTGAATATCATCAAGAAACTACTAGAAGACAATAAGAAAACCTGGAACAAAAGGTTAGTGAATGCCTTATGGGCAGATAGACTTACCACAAATAAATCTATTGGTGCATCCCCTTACTAGCTTGTTTATGGGATGGATGTTGTTTTTCCATCTTCTTTAAGAGTACCAGTAATGAAGATAATCCAAGAACTGCGGGTTGAAACCACTGATATCCAAAGAAGGATAAACCAAAACATACACTTGTAGCAAACCAGGGAAGATGTCTATCTCAAGTCTCAAGTTGTTCAAGAAAAGAATAAAAATATATTTGACAAGAATACTAAGGAAGATGATTTTTATATAGGTGACAAAGTTCTTAACTGGGATTCCAGGAGAGAAGAGAAAGGTAAACATGGGAAATTTCATTTCTTATGGAAATTCCCTTATGTAATTTATGGTTACATAGGTAACAATGCATTCTTTTTGAAGGAGTTGGATGGATCAGATTTTCCAGGTGGACCTATCAATGGTAGAATGTTGAAGCATTACTATTCCCCAGAATAATAGTAGTTCATTTTGTTTACTTTACTCATTGTACATAACATTGCAGATTTTAGATTGGATTGGATGTTTTTCTAGCAAAGTTGAAGCCCGGAGAGAAGGCACTAAGCTTTGAAAGACAAAATATCATAAGTATAAATAATGCAGAGCTCAAAAAACAATTTCAGGATCAGCACAGTGAAAATTCAAAGGCTACTAGTCTCAAAGTTCTTGACATTTTACCAGGAAATGGCATCCCCATGTGGAGCCACTGTTAGGGTCCTATAATAATAGGATTCATAATTTTGAATTGATTTTGATTAGTCTTGTAATATGTACATACTTTTCTTTTTGCAAATTTGTTTTCGCATATTAGAAAAATAAATAAAAAATGTAAAGAGGGTAAAATTCCTAAAAGAAAAATCAAAGGACTTGAAAGAAAAAATATCAAAAAGAATATGAAAATGGACCAAAAAAAAAAACAGATAAAAATAAAACATGAAAGTGATGCAAATCCAAATGCCACTACTATTTACTTTTACTGCAAAATAAAGATTGTGTGCAACATGTTAAAATGCCACAATCCAAGAAGTTTAAACAGCTTAATCTTGACCTCTCATGCTTTAAATTTCATGTTGTTAGATAGAGAATAAAGATCTAGCCAAACAGTTTAATCTTGGCAGATCAATAGTTATGTAGAGAATAATAAGGAACTCAATAGTTTAATCTGAGCCCTTGGAAGAAATAAGGATAGAATTAGTTAGTTTTTTTGTTTTAAAAGAAAAATGAATAAGGGTTTGCAAGCTCAAATACACCCATGTAAATGAAGAAAAAATGTTAGGGTAGCAGACGGTTAGGTACAAGCAGTTTTTACAATCATGGATAAGCAAAAAATTGGTCATTTAATTTATTAAATTCCTTCAAAAAAATCATCCCCTTGTAAAAAATACTCCATCCCCTCCATTTTCATTCTTTCCCCTTATTTCATTCTTTTCCCCCTTGAAAAAAGCCCATTTTCCTAAGTTAAAAACACGTTTTACTTAAGAAAAGTAAAAGCCCTTTACTAATTTCCCTTATATTCAAAAATACCCAAAAAAAAACAAAAAATAGTTTTTATCCTAAGTATAAATGTTAAAATGTTATATCGAGACTTGTAATGATGAAATCTACTCCCGATATCATATTTTACACTATTCTTAGTATATTTTACACATCCCGTAGTCATATTATATTTTTTAACACATGAAATTTGTGTATTAAATCCCTGTATAAACCTTTAAAAATCTCGTATTAATTAAATCCTTATATATTATTCCCCACCCATATCTTTATTTTAACCTATGTTTTAAATTCCCCACATGTTATATAATCCCACATCCCATAGGTTAAATTATTAAGCCATGTTAATTATTCTAGTCCCACTATATATATTCCCCATTAATTATAATATTACATTTACCTGCATCCCATTCGTTAATATTAAACCCCGCTTACATATAATATCCCATGCTTTATACCCCATTGGTTATATTTAAAAAAACCCTGATTACATGTATTTAAACCTTAGTTTTAATACATATTAACCAGTCGCATGGTCTAAAACATCGGGCCCCATGCCATATCAACTCGCGACTCCATCGCATCATCTCGGCCTTCCAATCTTTGCTTACCAAATCTGACGGCAGTTATAGCTTATCGCACGTTTCATTGCCCGATAGTTAGCACACCCCAAACCTTGCAAAATACGCTATTTTCGACATCTCCCTATTTGTTATGTGTCGAAACTTTATTCGATCGCACCATCCAAAATAAAACAATCAACCGCCTCTAGAGCCTATGAAAACTGGTTGGTGGTTTTCTCCTCCGCGCCCAAATCACCCTCCCATTTAAAATGACTGCCATTTAATGAATTCACTGTTTGTTTAAAAAAATGCATATAAACCATTCAAATGCACCTTTTCATCCTTTTTGTTACCATTTTTACGCATATAGATATTTTTAGACCAAAAAGATCATTGTCGACTCCATTTTCAAGCTAAATTGAAACAAAATACAACCATTTGTTGCTACAAACATTGCAGAAGTCATCCAAGTGCTTATAAATACCAACAAAAGCTTCTGAAAGCTTTCTTCCACCTCTGAAACCCCCCTGCATAGAAAATCTTCATTTTCCAGGTATTCTTCAAAAAGAAAATACCTATTCCTAGATATAAAGAAGTAATACAGCTAAATTGAATCATTTATGTTCCTTTTGCAATCCTAAAAGCCCTGTTACTTCCTAAAAACCCTTTTTCTATAAACCTTGGGCATTATTTTCATAGATTCTGAAACCTTAGACTTTTAAAAATCGCAGATTGAGTAAATTGAAGAAATTTAAAGCCTCTGTAGACCTAAAAAATCCTCTTGTGCCTTTAAATCCATTTTCTACAAACTCTAAGTGTTATTTTTACCAAATTCCAAGGTCTTGAGACTACTTTTGTCATAAAAAATGCACTATAAACCCTAGACATCTTTTGCAAAAAATTTAAGGTCCTGAGATTTCCTTTTTTACAGAGATTACAGTTTAAGTTAATTGAGAAAATTTATACCTTTGCAGACAAAAGATGAGCCCATGTTATATCCAAAATCCTTCTGCAAACTGTTATAACTTTCACAGGTGCTCATACAGGCCTAAAACAGTATTTCTAAAGCCAAAAGAGCAATCAAGCAAATCAATGGCTTCCAAAAACATTGTACCCATCAATACTCTATAACCCTCTATTGTACATATAGAGCACATTACTTTAACTGACACAGACTTCAAGGTTACTATACAGTGACAAAACTCAACCTTCTTGAGTTCCACTGTTGGAGCCAAGAAAAATCCATAGATTAGCTGGTGAAGTTTTCACCTGGGCGTCTAATTTACCCAAATATGTTGTTCCTCAAACCTACCAATGCCCTGAAGTGATAAGACTTTGTCAATCATGCTACTTTCCTAATCAAAGAGCCATCATAAACCCTGAAAAAGAATTCTTATTTTCCATCACTGTTGAGTCAATTAATCAAATGCTCCAAATACAGCCTAGGCCTGATGAAATTCCTTTACCCATTGAGGCCCTCACTCAATTATACCTAAAACTGGACTTCCCCAAGAGGTTTCAGATATTTCAAAAATTCATGCCTTCTTTCATAGAGATTCGTAAGATAAATCCTCCATACCCTTCTGCAAAATTCTCTAAAAGGACAAGACGTATCATATCCATGTTGTCTTTCATTCTTGGCTACTTCACAGATGAACATGTTGATGTTGCAGTGTTAGGTTTCTATTTATTTTCACACCTGTTCAGCCTCCTGCTACCATTTTTAACTTTGCCCAATATATTGCTGACAGTATTCATGAGCAATTGGTCAAAATTCCTTCTGAAGGTCTTTTCAAGTATTCTTCATTTTTATTTCACATGTTCCTCTATTTTCAGTCTGAGAAATTCAATACAAATCTTCAGAAGCTTGATGTGGAAGGAAATCCACAATCAGTCATCTTTTGGACATCCTTGATAAGGTAATATTCCAATGAGTTCACCTATACAGATTTTACAGATTCCTTTATTCATCCCATGGTAAAGTTGTTGAATAGCAGCATGCAGCCCAGAGTTAGAGAAGAAATTAAAAAGGTTTTGCAGATGTCACAGCATAATAGGACAGGTGATTGGTACTTGTACCAAAATCACACTGAAATAAGAGTATATGTATCAAGTTCAGTTCCATATAAACTACTTAAATACCTCCCTATGATGTTACTTTCCCTTGAATACATAAGTCAGATTCTTAATTCAGATGCAGTTAATTTCTTAGTAGCAAAGAAGAAAATGGAGTTCAAGTTAAAGAACTAGGTTGGCTGTTTTATCTGTAACAATAGAGATGCAGGTCCTGAGGCAGAAAAATGTTTACAGGATTTTAAATTCAGCAAAATTTTCCTGTGGTATTGTTAGCCCCTATAAATTTTTGACAAGCAAACAGGGGGCTAAAAGGTTTTTGAGCCTTCAAGGAATGCATTTCCCTCTGAAAACACATCATCCTTGAAGCCTCCTTATGCCCTTCTCCTTTGATAAATCCATACTGTTGTTTCAAGTTATAAAGCCTCTCTGTTTGTGAAGAAATGCCCAAAAGGCCTCCTTTTTTCCCTTATATCATCCCTTCTAAGCCTTTGCTTTCATATTTGTCTTCCCCTTCTAAATTCCCCACTTACCCTCTAAATCCTCCCGAAATTCCCTTTAAATCCTACAAGTTCCCCTTGTTTGGCCCGATTTCCCCTTTTTCCCCCTACCGTTACCCTTTCCCAACCTAAAAATGCATTAAAAGGGGAAAAAACCCACTTTTCACTTTATATTAAGGCCTAGCCCCTTTCGGCCTAGCCCCTTAACCACTTCCCCACATGCCCAGGCGCCGGAACCAGGCGCTAAGGTCTTAAGCGCTTATCGCAATTGCAACCATCGGGCGAGCGCATTTCTATGTGTTAACTTAAACTTCCGATGCGATTGGAGTTTTGTTCGATCGTCTCCCACTGCGATCCGAGCCGTCGATCTATAATGGATCTGACGGCCCAGCACTAATTGTTGCGCGCTCGTCTCCTTTCCCTTCCACCCCTTCGATTACATTTGGACCGTCGATCTCCCGCCAGATCCGACGGATGGCGCTCCATCACATCGCGCCGCCGCATCACTCCCCTCTCGCGCCTTTATGACAGCATCTCTATCCCGTCTCCATCGTTCGTTCCTTTCATTCCAACGCTGATCACCGCACACCTGCATCATCGCCCATACTTCTTTCTCCCCACCGATTGAATCTCTGCCGTCGATCTGACCTAGATCGGACGGTTGGCGCTCAATCGCTCCATCGCAATCGCAAAAGTTTAAAAGTTTCAACCCCTGAGCCCCCGATTGCGATCCACCGATTCGATCTTAGCCGTCCATTTCTTCAAATCCGACGGCTGGGATCTAATCGCGCCCCCCCATCAGTTTTCTTCATCGGAGCCCCTATTAACTTCAACTTTTAATCTCCGCCATCGATCTCCTCCCGAGATCCGACGGTCCTAAATGAATCGCCCTCCACCCACGTTGGGTCCCACCATCCAAAGGCTCTACTTCGCTTGTTTTTCATCATTTCCCTTTGTATTTAGCCCAAGCATTAATCTTTGGGCTTTGCACTAATTACCACTTCTTTCGCCCATTTTAATCCTAACTCCCCCGCTCATTAATCTCAACCGCTAAATGCCATCTCCGCATACGATCGGACGGTCTGCGAACCCTGTCACAGCCAACCTTCACCGCCGCATTTTTCATTAGATTTCCCTACAGCCTCCATTTCCACTGGTCCGCCACCATTCCTCTTGGCCCCCATAGCATCTCTTCCGCCACCTTCCCTGGTTTTTATAATTTATTTAATTCATTGTGCAGGGATCACAGAGAGGTCATTACAGCGGCAGCAAAGAGTAATAGTAGAAACAGGTGCAAGGGATTTAGGCCGGTTAATCGAATTTTTAAGCGCCTAATCCCATACTCAAAGGATAAAGACACAGTTTGAAAACTTAAGCACACTGTCAAGTCTTATCAGTGCTTCCAGCGTCAGCACAACGATTTTCCCCAGACAAACACCTTCGGACAATGTTCTCCATGCCTCCTCGAGCCTTTAAACAGATGAAATATATTGGCAGAAGTTTCTACGACTGTCAGGCAGTAGTTATGAAGCATGGGAAAACTTGCAGATTTTCCATCCAGGTCATTTATTCCAGAAGGCAGCGCAGAGTACCAAACACCAGAAAGGACTCCAAAGAAAAATCCGAGGTTAATCTTGGCCTGACAGAGTCTCCCAGACCATACCAAAAGTACTTACAGCGATGTGGATTGCCATTAAGCAGAGTTTGCATGAACTCTTTCTCCACTCTGTCTTAATGAGATCCATTTAATGAATATCTTCTACTCCTGTTATTCTCTTCTCCTATAAGAATCCCCGAGAACATATTGTAAAGGGGGTTGTTCGGTTGTTGTCGATTGCTGTTAGAGGGATTCAGTTTGACTATAGAATAGTTTTGGGAGGGAGTAGTAGAGTAGTTTGTAATGTAGTAGGCTGGGAGGAGAAATTCTGGACTGTAACAGCTACTGAGCTCAGTGTATGTGACTGGTTTTGCATCAATTAATCAAGCACATTTCTTTGGATCCTGGTCTATTACTACGGGTGATGTTTTCTTATCTTATTGTTTTATTACGTTTTCATGTTGTTCATTGGTCTTCTGGGCTCGCATCAGAAATATGGCATAGGATTTACCCTTGTTAGGTACCCTATGTCTTTGCTCTCCTTACCTTCAATGTTTTCTGCTAAATGTGTTATCTAAGGGTTGATTTCAGTTAATTTAACCAGTGTAGTGGATGTCATTTCCTGCTAGCTGATGTATGAATTAATGAAATCTGTCTTTAGTTTTTCTTGTTGGTTTTAAGCTGGAAGATTTGGGAAACTGGGGATTAGAGTTAGCCCTGTCCACTAGGGTCCTTGTGCAACCAGCTGGCCTTTCTAAGATCTCTTGCTGGTGTCAAAGCATTGAAGGTTCAAAGTCCTTCCCTGATCTATAGACCCTAGCTCTGTTAAAGTTATCTATGTTTTCCCTTGGAGCATGCTAAAGCTAACCTGGAGTTAAATGACCTCCGGTCCGATATATAAGCTACCCCTTTTTCCCTCCATTGAAAGATGCCTTTGAGTATGTCCAAGCCGGTCTGGAGTTAAATGACCTCTGACCTGATCTATAGATAGAAACTGGGTTGCTTTCCTTCTCTCACTTCAATCCTTAATGTTCCATTCCACCACCTATCTAAAAATATCCTTTAGTGTAGATGACTTGCCCTTTTAAAGCCTTGGCTAGTTGTGTGCAAGTAATTCCCTTTCATGACTCCATAGCCCAATGGATGGCACATTCTTAGCCTATCCTCTTTTGCCGAAACATCTTGCTATTTTTCTCCTTTCTTTCCATTAATTTCTCAGTCTATGATCTCATGACCCAACCCAGCAACCAACCAACCTAATCATTTAAACCCCCTTTGTGCTTCATAACTAGCCTAACATCTCATTTTGAGCTTCAAAGATATGTATCATTCTTTGTTTTACAGAGAGATCCCTCTCCGGGTCCAGGAGGGCTAGATCCTAGGGCCCCAAAGCGGTTTGATGTTGTCTTATCTTTTGGTATTGCCAAATATGCCAAAACATAGGAACCCCAACATAATGGCGACTCCACTGGGGAATACCAATCAACCTGATTTGGTAAATCACTATGGTCGACAATAAAATCTTGAATCATCCACCTGGCGACTCCACAGTTCCTAAATGATTAAAAGACTCCACTGGTGATTAGTAGGCCGTTGATTATCTTGGTTTCACGAGACTCCCTAAATTTTTGACAAGAAAACGGGGGCTAAAAGGTTTTGAGCCTTCAAGGAATGCATTTCCCCCTGAAAACACATCATCCTTGAAGCCTCCTTATGCCCTTGTCCTTTGATAAATACCCACTTCTATTTCCAGTTATAAAGCCTTTCTGTTTGTGAAGAAATTCCCAAAAGGCCTCCCTTTTCCCCTTATATCATCCCTTCTAAGCCTTTGTTTTCATCTTTGTCTTCCCCTTCTAAATTCCCCACTTACACTCTAAATGCTCCCAAAATTCCCTTTAAATCCTACAAGTTCCCCTTGTTTGGCCCAATTTCCCCTTTTTCCCCCTACTGTTACCCTTTCTCAACCTCAAAATACATTAAAAGGGGCAAAAACCCACTTTTCACTTTATATTAAGGCCTAGCCCCTTAACCACTTCCCCACATGACCAAGCGCCGGAACTAGGCGCTAAGGTCTTAAGTGCTTATTGCAATCGCAACCATCAGGCGAGCGCATTTCTATGTGTTAACTTAAACTTCCGATGCGATTGGAGTTTTGTTCGATCAGCTCCCGCTGCAATCTGAGCCGTCGATCTATAATGGATCTGACGGCCCAGCACTAATCGCTGCCCGCTCGTCGCATTTTCCCTTCCGCCCCTCCAATTACATTTGGACCGTTGATCTCCCACCAGATCCGACGGCTGGTGCTCCATCGCATCGCGCCAGTCGCATCGCACCCCCCTCTGCGCCTTACGCTTGTGATCCCCTGATCCGATCCTGACCGTTTGTTCCTTTTGATCCAACGACCATTGCACAATCGCACCATCGCCCCGTGGCCCTTCTTTCTGCCCATCGATTGAATCTCCGCCGTCGATCTGACCCAGATTGGATGGTTGGCGCTCCATCGCAATCGCAAAATTTTAAAAGTGTCAACCCCATTGCCCCCGATTACAATCCGCCAATTCAATCTTAGCTGTCCATTTCTTCAGATCCGATGAATGGGATATAATCGTGCCCCCCCATTAGTTTTCTTTATCGGAGCCCCTATTAACTTCAACTTTCAATCTCCACCGTCGATCTCCTCCTGATATCTGACGGTCCTAAATGAATCGCCCTCCACCCACGCCGGGTCCCACCATCCAAAGGCTCCGCATCGCTTTTTTTTCATCATTTCCCTTTGTATTTCGCCCAAGCATTAATCTTTGGGCTTTGCACTAATTACCACTTTTTCCGCCCGTTTTAATCCTAACTCCCCCATTCATTAATCCCGACCACTAAATTCCATCTCCGCGTACGATCGGACGGTCTGCGACCCCTGTCACAGCCAACCTTCACCACCACATTTTTCGTCAGATTTCCCTCTGACCTCTTGTTTCCCTTTGGTCCGCTGTTGAGAATGCGGTAAGATGATGGAGCTTAGTGAAATGAAGTCGCCTTCACTAAGTGGGCCCTTGGTGGTGCAGCAAAGTCTATTTTTAGACTATGTCTATTTTTAGACATACGGAGCATAATTTGGGAATTCTACTTGGAGATTCTTGAAGTATGTGACATGTCGGTAAAAATAGATGTGACCCTATTTTTTAGGACCCAGGCTATTTTTAGACTGATCTCCTAAAAATATGGAAGTCAAATATTATTATTTACCCTTAATAATATTTTGACTATAAACAGCAGTTTACTCTCTTGGCGCACTTCAGTTTGAGTCATGGAGGTGACTCATGCAACTGACACAAGGAATCACGTGGTTCCTAGGTTTTGATGGCATCTTGCATGGTTTACTTCAGTTAGACTTCAGTGGCAGAAGTTTTGGAGGAGTTAACGGGACAGATAGTGGAGTTGTGTTCTGTTTGTTTTAGTTGAACTAGTTGAGATTAGTTAACTAGCTAATCAACTAGATATGAGTGAAGTGAATTAAATAATATTTAATTCACTAATTATTAACTCATTAGTCAACTCAAGAACACTTCAGTTCACTACAGTGCATGATCAGTTCAGTGGAGACCAGTGGAAGAGGTAGATGAAAGGGTGAGTAAAGCTATCAGTTGGAGGATTGGTTTTGCATGAGATTTGCATTACACTTGGAGGAATTGTCCATGACAATTACGCAATCAAGGCAAGGGGATTCGAACCTTGAACCTCTTCATATACAAGCCATGATTGCGCAATAGAGGCAAGGCAGTTAGTGGTGTGTTTTGAACCCGAGACTTGTTCAAAACCAAGCTAGATTGTGAGTAACTTCATGAGAGAGTACTGAGTACTTGTGAGGAGTATTGTACTTGTTTGGTTACTTTATTTCTCCATTATAATATACACAATAGCTGTGGGGTTTTCAGCTATAGGCTTTCCCCATACATACTGAGTTAATGTGTGATTGATTTGATGTGAGATTGCTTCTATATTTCCGCATGTGACAATTAATTGTAGAAGAAGGTTATGTGTTATGCATGCAATTCGAAATTGATGTATGATCGGGTTAATCTTCAATGAATAAGTGATTTATTCAGCTAATTTCTACACTCCACA